>JAFVLL020006594.1:0-19173 GCA_021397915.2 Tor tambroides
ATTAAATAATTTGGTACAATACAGGAGAACAAAAGCCTACGAGAGTCTAAAGTGAGGGAGGCCTCTCTCTGCCATTTGCATTCTTACCTTTTTTTTCTTCTCTTGTTAATTAATTTGCTTGGAAACCATCGGGGGGGCGGCGGGGAGGTTCGGATACAATAGACCGCCGAGTCGCTCATTTCAAGTGTTTCTGGAGTCGCTTTATATTCCGACGATGTGCTAAATCAACATTTTACAATAGGAATATTCTTTGTAATATCTCTAGAGTCCTGATAATGATTCCAGGGGCAGGTTATGAGGGAATTTAAATGACGACGCTGTTTATTGCGTGTCGAAAAGCGCCGGTGACTTAGACCTTCAAGGCTGCGAGCTTCTCATTGTGCGTGTCCTGCATTAAAAGGTTTTTATTACATATAACAGTTGAGGAACTGAATGAGGGCTTTCTCGCTCGTATTATACACAATTCTTCTTGATTATCTACTTGGTTATGATTTCAATACAAATGCTTTGGGATGTCGAGGTATGTCCGATTTCTGATGTGATCCGTCATCATTTATTCACCCCAAATATGATGCTCTGAAGAATGCTGGTGTTCAAGTGGTTTCGGGTCCCACTGACTTTCATAGTATGGACATAAAATACTATACAAGTCGATGGAACTCAGAGGAGATATTTTGAAGAATGTTGATAACCAAAGGGTTTTGAGTCCAATTGACTTACATAGTATAGACAAAAAATACTATGGAAGTCAATGGGAACCCAAAAATATGTTTGGAAGCATGTTGGTAACCAAATGGTTTTGGGTCCCACTGATTCTGTAGTATTTTTTGTCTATATTATGGAAGTCAATGGGACCCAAAACGGAGATATTTGGAAGAATGTTGGTAACCAAATGGTTTTGAGTGCCATTGACTTCCATAATATGGATATAAAAATACAACGGAAGTCAATGGGACCCAAAAATAAGACATTTGGAATAAAGTTGGTAAATAAATGATTTCTGCTTCCATTGACTTCCATTGTATGGTCAAAAAATACTACAGAAGTCAATGGAACCAGAAAAGAAGATATTCTGAGGAATGCTGGTAACCAAATGGTTTTGGTCCCATTGACTCCCATAATACGGAAGAAAAATACTATGCAAGTCAATGGGACTCGAAAAGGAGATATTTTAAAAGATGTTTGTAACCAAATGGATTTGGGTCCCACTGACTTTCATAATATAAACAAAAAATACTACTGGAAGTCAACTGGACCCAAAAAGAAGATATTTTTAAGGATGTCGGTAGTAAAATGGTTTCGGGTCCCACTGACTTCCATAGTATGGACAAAATATACTATGGAAGTCAATGGGACCCAAAAAAAGACATTTAAAAGAATGTTTCAGGTCTCACTGACTTCTACAGTGTGAACAAAAAATATTATGAAAGTCAATGGGACCTGAAAAGAAGATATTTTTTAAAGATTTTAGTAACCAAATGGTTTCAGGTCCCACTGACTACCGTAATATAGACAACAAATACAAATATGGAAGTCAATGGGACCTGAAACGGTTTGGTTACCAACATTCTTCAAATCATCTTTTGTGTCCCACAGAAGAAAGACATGCACAGGTTTGGAAGAACGTGAGGGTGAGTAAATGACAGAATGTTCATTTTTGGGAGGACAATACCTTCAAGAAAACGTCTCGATTAAATGCGATGACCTGTGCAAATTCTACAAAAGGCGCTCAGGTTTGATTAAAAGCTGCACAATTAGCAGCGCTCGGGACAGGTGTAACGTATAGAGGCGGGGGGCTCCTTACACATATGGTCCTGTCTGTTTAACACTGGTGGGCTTTTCCACGCTCAACCGCGGTAATTGAAAGAAATGAGCCATGCAGCCAAAGCATTAGCGCTACCCCAGGAGATTGCACAGCGGGAATGGATGACACACACATACACACACTCACATGCATGAGCTGGATGTTTCTCTTCCCGCTATAAAGACAAACAAGGCACGATATTTTAAGAATAACAGTTTGATCTGCTTTTATGTGCTAGGTTTATCTGAATTAATAGATACTATAATAATAAACTGGATTCAATTAACTGGCTTAAAATTTTAAAAATGTATGCAAATAATCAGAAGTGTCTATCCAAAAGTGATAAGCAATTATTATTTCACAGAAATTATTCAAAAACATTATGGAATATACTTTTTATGCATATATATAGTTCACTTGATTGAGTAGAGAGCCTCAAGCAAAACTCAAATATTTGATGCCTCCAATCAGAAATACTCCAGTGAAAAGTTTCTCTGCAGAAGGCCAGCCAATCAGAATTGTCCCTTTGCTAAGCTCCACCTCCTTTGGTTACTATTGCTAAGCTTTAAAAAAATGTCTTGCATGAATGAACTGGAGATTTCAGTAAGCAGTGCGTTTGCGCTCAAAGTGGTGAAAAGTGACTGAATAGTATTCTTACATAGGCCAGAATAAAGCATGACATTGCAAAGCATTTTAGTATTAAAAAAATTGTTAAATTACATAGTTTGAGTAATGTGAATCAGAATCAAGGCAAAACGAAAAAAGAAAATGATGAATTTACATTAGTATATCACATTAGTACACAGTAAACAATATAGTGATCACATTAGTGCACTATAAGAGCAAATGTTTTTCTGCAACAGTCTGCATCTTTTTTAATCAACAATTTTTATGTTGATTACTCCAAAAAATGAAGTTGATCCAACTAATTTCAACATAACTGCATTATGGAACCAATTCATCTTATCCATTTTAGTTCAAATTAACAGAAATTCATTTAAATGTCAGACATAACAGTGTTAAACACTAACAGGTATTTCCTTTCACTAAAAACACATAAAACAACACCTAATTTTTTCTCTTCATCCAGTCCTATGTAAAGCATGCTGGGAACTAGAAATCTACTGTCCAATTTGCAAAGTTATCAAGACAATTTCATTAAGTAACAACAACTTATTTATTAAAAAAAAAACAAAACAAAAAAAAACAATTAACGCAGAAATTTCCATTTGAATTACACATTAAGCTGACGTAACAATCAACATAATGTCTACAGAACTCATTAAAATATTGTTTGCAACTTTAAACATTTAATTAAATCAATCAATTTCAATTTTGAGCTTGCAAACATGCATTTATTTAAATTGTGATAAGTCCCCTGAAATTCTTTTTAGATTTTTGACTGTATCTGAACAGAACTGTTCCCAAACACCCAGGATTACCATAGAGTTGCATTAGAAAATGGATAAACGAAGTAAAAAACAGCATGTTTTGTCTGTAGAATGCATTTTGCGATCAGACAGGTATAATGTGCTGCATCAGATGATGAGGCTTGTGCCCTACAGCCAGTCAATCAGTTAATTCCACACCCCTCATTCAGCGCTGGTTTATTTCTCACTCCGTGGCCCCGAGGGGCCCCGCCTGTCAGGCTGAATCCCCGCGGGCCTCCCGTCCCTCTGATTTAGAGCCACTAAACACCGCTTCAGCGCTCGATTAAACTGGACACTGATCAAACCTTATTTGCACTCCAATTACACAAACCGCTCCTCTGCACTGACCGGACAGAATCCGAACGTCTCCCCCTTTCCATCATGTGCCGAAACACCGTAACCCCACCTTAAAAATGATTAACTCAGAGTTATTCCCTCAGCGCAGGGTCAGCTTAACAATCCGCACCAGTCTTCATGGGACCAGCCAGCCTGGAATAAAGAGACATTTGGTTTCTTTGATGACGGTCAGTGTGGTTGCTCAAGGCTGAACTCTGCCATTGATGGGAAATGAAAAAGTAAAAGAAGAGTCGGTGAAATTGATGCTAATGCTTTCTGGTGAGTCTATGAGGTAGAATAGCTCAGACGATGGCTTGTATGGCAGCAGCATATGTGCTTAATTATTAGCATTTCTGTAGAGGTGAGTATAGGGTTGACTGTACATGCACTCACTGCATTCAGTTATTTAAAGTGCCACTATTATGGGTTATGAAAGGTTCATATTTTGGTTTTGGGAGTCCCCCAACAACAGGTTGACATGCATGCGAGGTCAAAAAACGCTTTCATTTTTTTTATAATATGCATTTATTTTTACCTTGTTTGCTCAACGACTCCCAAACAATTCGCTCAATGATTCATTTTTCCAAACCCCTCCTTTGATTGGTCGATTTCATTTAAAGCAGTGTTTGTGAGCTTTTAACGCTCCAAAAGCGGCTCCTAGTGGCAAAGAATGAATTTGCATTTTCATTCAGACCAACGCCAAAATCAAGTTTTCCTAGGTCTGCGCGCGCAACAAGTGGGCGGGCAATATGCTAATGTTTCATTTTGACGTCAACATGAAACGGCTTGGGATTCATTTTAAAAACGACTAGTTTCAATGATTCACAGTCTACTCTTTCTTTTGAGAGACAATAACTTTATACACGGTGCACTTTCAGATTTAAAACTTTGCAGGATGTTTTTATTCACTTAGAGCTGTGTTACACACTGCATGAAAGCTCATTTTAAAAAAAAGGTTACACTTTATTTTATAGTGTCCTTGTTACAGTGTAATTATACATTGAAGTACTGAGTAATATTAATTAACTACATGTACTTACTATACGGTTATGGTTAGGATTAGGGTTTGGCTTAGGGTTACTTGCACGTAATTATGCATAATGTATTGTTTTTATGATAGTAAGTACATGCAACGTGTAACAAGGACACCTTAAAATAAAGTGTTACCAAAAAAATTGATTATCCTCATTATACTCATGGTAATCAGAACATTTCACTTTTGGACACCTAGTGGAATGTCTTAGAAAAAGTTACACCAATTATTAGCCCAATTCCACCTATACTTGCCTCAATATCCAGAGGTATTTTTGACCAACAAACTACACAGAGTTGAGGAACATAATAATCTGTAGCATAAACACAGTTAAGTTGATTACTCAAAAAACAAAACAAACAAACAAACAAAAAAAACTAATGTTCCAACTAGTTTCAACATAATTGAGTTATGAAACCAATTAATCTTCTCTATTTCAGTCCAAATGATCAGAAACTCTTTCAAATGTCAAACATATCTACTCAATATAATCAGAACATTTTGCTTTTGAATGCCAAGTGGAACATCTTATAAACATTTACACCAATTTCTAGTCCAATTCCAACTACACTTGCCTCAATATGCTCAACCATTTTGATTCAATATGAACCAATTCTCTTACAACCAGTTCACTATGAAGCAATCCGATTCATTGTGAACCAATCCAATTCACTTTGAACCAATTTACTGTAAACCAGTTCACTATGACCCAATTTGATTCACCATGAATCAATTCACTAAGAATCAATTCACTATGAACCAATTCACTGTAAAACAATTCACTATGGACCAGTCCGTTTCACTATGAACCAGTTCATTATAAACCAATCCAATTCAATGTGAACCAATTCACTGTAAAACCAATTTGATTTACTATGAATGAAATTCACTAGGAACCAATTCACTGTAAAACAATTCACTATGAACCAGTCCATTTCACTATGAACCAGTTCATTATAAACCAATCCAATTCAATATGAACCAATTCACTATAAACTAATTTTCAGTGAGTGAACAATTTACTATGAACCAAACCAATTCACTACAAACCAAACCAGTTCACTGGGAACCAATTTACTAACGATCCGATTGACAAAGAATCCATCTGATGTACTATGAGCCGTTTTACTAAACCAATTTACTACGAACCGATCCAATTCACTAGGAATGGAACCGATTCATTATGAACAGATTCACTAAAATGAATCAAAGTTCCCACATTACACAGAAAAAAGAGGCATTTTAAGAAAAGCTCGGCTGGTAAAGCTTTGTGGGAAAACAATGCGACATTTTAGATAGCTAACAGCGATACATTAAGAATCACGAATGACCTTCACAGAAATGACAAACCAAGTCAAGGGTGTCCAATACAGAACAAAAACTCGATATAATGCTTTTTTCCTTGTGCACAACCACCAATAGATAAACTCTAGTAACCTTCATGTATACTGGGCTTGGACACTAAGGTCAGGCACAGAAATGTGAACAGAAAGCTCTTCAGCGTTGGCATTGTCATCGCAGCCGCTTCTCAAAAAGCCCAGCTCTCCTTTCGGCCCAAGCATCGGGGCACCTTAAATATTGACACAATGGAGCGCGTCTGAATGGCTCTTTACTACACGAGCAAGGTCTCCTTTCTTTCACCTGGCTTTCGCATTTTTCTGCGCCAGATCTGTGCGCTTTACCTTGATCTCGCGTCTTGCGCTCGCAATCCCAACCCCCCTGTCCGTTTAGAGCTGATACAAGGCCCATTTCAAATAAGAGGACAAGGAACATATTACAGCAGAGCTGCATTATTCTGCAGAACATGTATAAACAGTTGGAAAGAATGGGAGTGCTATGTTCATAATGGAATCTGAAAAGCTTTTCGCTTTTTTTGTTCTCATTGTCTCTCCATCCTTTTCTAAACAACCTTCCCTTTTTGCCGGCTATCAATGCAAAGTTCTTTGAGAGAAAATGAAGGGCATTCATGTCGACTGAAAGGGGCTTTTAAAGTTGAGTACAGCCCTGACAAAAGGGAAGGTACGGCTTGCAGAGGCCCTGAGAATGACTCAATGTTTATAACCTTGCCATGCACACCCCCAAGGAGGTTTGGGAACCGCAGAAAAGAGCCTAATGAAAAGGATAGTTCTCTCGCCACAAATAATACCGTCCTCTCGCCGCTTCTTCATTATCCAACAACATCCAGCAGTGTTTATATCTGCCGTTTTATCATCTGTTGTCGGCCAGGCTGAGATTCATCACGGCCAAATTGCATTTTCCAGCAAACCTGGATTGTTATTATTGCATTTTGGGATTCCTGTGACTGCGGAAAATGAACTGAAACATGGTCAAATGTGTTAATGGAGTTTGTGGTGCTACTTTTTGGGGGTGTTTTTTGCATTTGGTTTATTACACCGGTCTGCAGAGTTTTGGACTGAACGCTCCAAACAAACTTTAAAGCAAACAGAACATCTTGTGAGTTTGTAAAACTATTAAACTATTGTGAATTACACAGAAACGGATCTTGTTTTTGTCATTTTTACATGAGAATAAATAACTTTAAAGCTTAATTGGTGTGTCCTTCAAAACGGCATTTAAAATAAAAAAATAACAAATAGATGAATAAACATCAGAATTCTATTTGACAATAATTAAATGTCAAAAATGGTCAAATAATATTCCAGTATTCAATGTATTATTATTATTATTATTATTATTATTAAGTAAAAGTATATAAATATTATATTCAAACAATGATTTAATAATTAATAAATAATAATAATAATAAATATTGCTTTAATTAATAAAATAAACAGTAATAAATAATTTGACAAATATTCAATTAATTATATAATAGCAATAATACTATATAATTAATAATAATGATAATAAGTATCATTAATATAATCAATTACAAAATAAAAACAACAAAAATGATATAAATATAAATATTTTAAATGATATAATAACAATAATAATTATAATAAATATTATAATACATTCCCAATAACATTATATTATATTCAATTAATTATTTAATAATAATAACATTAAACATTATATTCAATCAATTAATATTAGTGATAATAAAACAATAATATTATTTTATTAAATTATATAATAACAATCATTAAAATAATAAATACAATACATTAACAATAATAAATAACATTATACAAATATTATATTCAATTAATTATTTAATAATAATAATAATCACACAATTACTGTTAAAGCTATAGTGTAAATGATTAAAAAAAGTGGACTGAGACCTGGTGGACCTAAATAAGACCCAAATCCACTTTTAAATCCAAAGTACTGTGTAAATGCAAAGAGAAGTGGATTTTTTAACTCAGTTTACATTTTGGTCTGAATTTGGTTATTTAATAAGACTCAAGTGCGAAAAAACACCCTTTTAGGCAGCTGAAAGCAAAATTAAACTAATCAAAACATTTAATAAGCAAACACACAAAGAGTATAAGATATAAAGAGATTCCATATGCAGATTGTCAGCATGTTCAATGAATACATGTTATGATAATTCTCTGACAAAATCCATTGGCGGTTACTATATGCCTTGCGTTTTCAAAAAAGCTTTTGAAAGCATATCACATATATATTTTTTCAACATCCACCACCCAAAGGTGAATGTAAATTTCTGGCAAATAAAGCACGCTCCCCTGTCCTCCTCGTATCGTTTAGCTGACCGGTCGTCAAACTATTCTCAGCCCTGACCGGGCGACAGACTCGCCTGCATTGATATACGGGCCGCTCTGAATGGCAGGCTCAAGCAAAAAGGAGATAATCCCACATAATGTGGACACAGTTTTCATTTCTTGTCACCCAATTAAACTGCAATTATCCCAAGTGGAAGAGCACAGAATGGCGGAAAAAACAGGAGAAGAATGAGAGATCGCAGCACTGCGGGACTCTTTCACTGAGACACATTAGCCCAGATTTTGGCCGAGCCAGATGAAAGGAGAGCGCTTCTCGCTCTTGGCAGCGCACAGCAAGATGTGGACCAGCTGCAACAGGGGGTTTACAACTGAATGCCCGCTCAACTTTTTTCCACTCTTTTTGTCCGTGCCATAGAGCAGAGGATAGAGGGAGTGGGAAAAAGACACACAAGCGTATACAGGTTGTTTCAAAGCGACGTGGCGTTTGCATGGGAGGCCTATTGTGTTTGCCGTTTGGAAGAGGACGTGGAGTTTTAAAACCCTAATAGTCCCTGTGGATTTGTAGTTTTCTCATGCAAATGTTCTGCGCACAATGCTGGAGCAGTGGCAAAAAAAGTGTTTGAAATCACTGTCCTTCCCACATCACAAGAACCCAAATACATACAAGTAAGGGCTTGACAACTTGCCTCTCAAAATATAGAGTTTCCCATTGACATGTCACTGTAAACTAGTTACTTTTGACTAGTCTGGTTCAACACTAAACAAAATGACTTTTAAAGATTTGATGGCACTAACCTGTCAAATTCTGGCAGATCCAGTCATTTTCAGTGCTTTACGGTTTTGCATGAAACATGCATCAAACGGTTCATCTGTGGCTGAGAAGTAAGTGATATAAGATTGTGTTCTTATTCAGACATATATAGACAAGTTACATTTATTTCTATAGTGCTTTATACAGATCGCTTCAAAGCAGCTTCACATTAATACACAGGAAAATAACAGTGTTAATGTTATAAAATTCATCAATTATGAAGCAAATTCAATTTCAGCTGACAATATTGTCATTATTCATCTTAGTTCAGTTCAATGTTGTTTCTATTGCACACATAATACCTTATTTTTATGCTAATGAGAAGATAAATCATGCATAGTTTTTTATTTCTAATGTACATGCAGTAACAACCATAAAAGCACTTGATTAGCACAAGGTTATTTTATTTCAAATAAACTGTTACAGTATTTCTTCCTTTACATAACTTTGCGGCCATGACTCGTGGTTTGACAAGTTAAAGGAATAGTTTGCACTAAAATGAAAATTTGCTAAGAATGTGCTCAGCCTCAGGTCATCCAAGATGTAGATGAGTTTGTTTCTTCATCAAATTTGGAGAAATGTAGCATTCCTTCATTTGCTCAGCAATGGATCCTCTGCGGTGAATGGGTGCCGTCAGAATGAGAGTCCAAACAGCTGATAAAAACATCACAATAATCCACGAGTAATCCACGCCATTGCTTCTGGTTAAAATATGAGTCCTCTGTCCATAATAATGCTTCCTCCACTGTAAAAATCCATCTCACATCTCTCACATCAAAACCCAGCCACATATTTGTTTAGAGCTGTTTTGGCTTGTAAACGCTGCTTGATCTGTGCAGATTTCTCTCCTGATTCAGACAAGATTACTTTTTCACTGGAGGAAGTGTTATTATGGATTATGGACTCATATTTTAGGTAAAAACATCTTAATGGTGGATTTGTTTCTTACAAACAAGCAGCTTTTGTCTTCTCAAGATGTTAACTGATGGACTGGAGTGGTGTGGATTACTTGTGATGTTTGTATCAGCTGTTTGGACTCTCATTCTGACGGCACCCATTCACTGCAGAGCATCCATTGCTGAGCAAGTGATGCAATGCTACATTTCTCCAAATCTGATGAAGAAACAAACTCATCTACATCTTGGGTGGCCTGAGGGTGAATTCAGCACGTTTCATTTTTGAGGGAACTAAATGCATGAACTTACAGCAACAAAACGTTTGCCTTTAAACATTTTTGGATTCAAACTGCAAACAGCTTTGAGCTACATGGAACCAAACGCCATCTGCAGCATCACAGTGACTTACTGAAAAGAGGGAGAGCTGTTTCTTTTGCTCTCATTGACACAATCATTATGCTGCTCACTTCATCTCTTCAGATAAGATTGATAGAGTCGTTTCTCTGTGAGCATCAGTGCCATGAGAACCAAAGTCTGGAATTCTGATGCAGTTCCTAAATCAGATTTAGGCCTGATTAAACTGCTTTAGCGGTGCTCCGTCTGTTAAAAATTACACCTGTTCCAGTTCCTGTTTACTCCAGTGAATATTCATCAGGATCAGTTTATTTTTTTAAAGTCAAGCTGTATAGATTAACTACTCTATAAGCCAAACTATACAGACACCAGAAACCAAATGTCCGCCACGCCTAAAAACCTTCAATAAGACTTTTTAAACGTTTTCAAAACTTTCAAATAAGGCTTTGTCAAGCCAACATCCAATTTTTTTTTAAATTACAGACTTATTTTACAATTCATTTCAAGTCTACTATCCTTCCATTGAAACAGCCACAACAATTTTGCAAGCATTTTACTATTATGAATTATGAAGATATTTGAGCACCTACAATATAACAAATAATATAATAAATAGAAGTATTATCATAATAATAATAATAAAGAAAGTGTAGGATTTTATAGTGCTGTTTTGTATTCACTTATTTTGACAGTACACTTTTTTCGGTCTGTTGTGTGTTTTATATTGTTGAGATTCGGTTAGGTATAGAGTAGTGATAGTTGTCAAAATATCAAAAGTTATACATATATGAAAATATAATCGATCTTGCATATACAGGAACAGCTGATTAAATGAGTAACCAATACACAATACATATTATTTATATATACATCTAAACACAAGCGTGAACATATATTGATATCCTTCACGTTAGACTTTTAGATGCAATTATAAGCTTTTACCTTTAAATATCAGTTTCATAATCATTCTGATGGTACTTGGACTTCTAATAAGGCGAATGGCTTCTGTTTCTTTGTAAGTTTGTGTAAGTTTGGAGAGCGGGTACGAAATTCCGCGAAAAAGGCAGATCGCTTTACGGCAGCAACAAACCCACGCTGGACGGTGATATATTTACGGCAGTGAATCCCACTCACTTAACGGCAGGGGGCTCTAAAGTCGTAGAAATACACAAAACTACATACAGTTGCTTTAAAGGTTTGTCATTGAAAACAGTAAGTTTAATGTGTAAACACGTCTGGCCTTTATACGCGATAGAAACAACAAACCTCAAAGTCAACTATTAACTACTGTCTTTACTGAAATCTATGGACCATCTCCACTGTTATTGTTCAGGAAAAAAAGATGTGGTCCATGCTGTGACAACATGCCCCAGTAGTCACCTGACAACCTGTCATTAAACAAGCTTCTCAGCAAACTTTAAACAGTACAACAATTAACTACGCAGTAACGTAGAATAATATACAATTTCATTAATTTGCATTTCAAAATTCTGGATTTTCATAAAAAATAGACACAGGAAGACGAGCCATAGCACTGAAGCATAAAATTGCAAGGTTTTTTTTTTTTTTTTTTACATTATTGTGTGGCTTAATGTTGATTACCTCAGAAAATAATCAAAATAATCTTGTTTAAAAAAAAATAAAAAATCTAACATTATGCAGATGACCATAAATTTTCCAAATTTCCAAATTTTTGGATACTTTTGAAAACATATTTAAAAAAATATAAATGTATATTTTTACTGTAAAAGCATTAAAAATTTATTATTTCAAAATACATTCACGTGTCACATTTGAATAAAAACGTATCGTTGTCTATAACACATACTGTATGAATATATAACACATTTGAATAAAAATGAACAATATTCTTTATATGGGTTTGTTTACTTCTATATGGTGCTGTAAAATAGTTCATTCTAATTAAAAATGGACTATTTTAGACAATATGCATGTGCTGTGTATTTTAATGCTGACGTTGCAGGCCAAACTGGCTTCGACAGGAATCAACTGTGAGTCAATTCTCCATAGTGAGCCTATGTAGACAGTACACACTGAGGCAGATCACTAGGTTTTGGGAAAAGAGGCAAATATCACCAAAGAACTCTCCTCCACTTTCTACAGTCAGAAGAGTGACACCATATAAAACACGCTGAATGCAAAGACTGCTCGAAGGAGAATGGCTTTCTGTTCTGTGTCAGACATCACATCTGCTTCGGCAGAAAAAGGAGAAGTGTATGGAGAAAGCCGGGCATTGTGATGAGATAATAGGATGGATGAGAAACATTGTGAAGTTTAAGCTGATTCCAGCTCAAAATGCTATCATTACGTCCCGCTCTCTCTCTCTTTCTCTGTATCTCCCCGATATAAAACGGAGAGGAGCGCGGTGATGCTGCTGATAGAGGAGCAGCTATCAGGTGGCAGTCTGGGTAATTACAACTCTCTGTTTGGACCGGGCTGTGATGCAGCCACGATAAGCTGGAAGAATGGAGAAAAAGCAAGCGGGCAATAATGCACCGGCTAAATGCTTCAAAATAGTGTATCATCACAAAGTCATCACAATGCCTGTGGGGGGAAAGACTCTGATTTCTAAACCGCAGGGGTACGAAAGTGGAAACGCTGAATACTTCTCCCTGCCCCCTCCAGTTTAGTCTTCAGTTAAACATGTAGCTCTTGGGAGACGCAGGCGAAATTTGATCTGACGAACGGCTCAGAAGGTCGCATGGTAAACGATGCAAGCGGCGTGGTTTCTAAGTCAGCCTCGAGGAAGGCAGATACTGTCAGACGGATCGCAGAACTCTTTGACTGAGACATGCCTTATCGCTCCTCCTGTTTTCTCACGGTACATCATTGCCTTTTAGTCTAATGTTCTTTGAAAGACGCCCATTTTTCAGAGCGTCAGTCGGTTTAGTCACCGATTCGTCTGAGAGGACCAGACTAGGAGTGACCCAGAATTTTCCAGGAGGAGACCTACTGATCATGTCATGTTTCCCCAGATTAATGACACTTGGATAGAAAATGTTATTTTTTTATTCATTTTTTTTATTATTGTAAATTACTTTTTTTTACATTCTATCCTAGATATCTGAATCCAAACCTACGACTTTATCAAAAGCAGCAGTGACAGAAACTCACAGATCTAGTTTCACTCCAAATGCCTGTGAGCTATTTGTAGTATTTTGTTTATCTTTTAAACATGTGATTATGTCTATAAACATGTGGGCTGGAAATAGTGCCAACTTCTGCATCATTTTTAAAACCCATGGCTGTAATTATTCAGTCAAATTCAATTCTAGATTTTTCAGCTTCTTTCACTATTGTTCTTTAGTTCATAAATAAGCATCTGCATTAGTAAAAATCAACTTTCAAGTAATTAAACACAATTAGTTATACTTTAAGCACTGCTGCTGATGTATTACGCCATAAAGTTTAATCTTAAAATGGCTTTATGCATAATCTTCTCTTTAAACCTCATCAGAGCAAGAAATCTGTAGAAAAACGAAAAAGGATATTTTCTTTAATCCTAAAACACAAAATACAATGCACAATTCAAAATAATGGTAAAACACCTTTGAAAAATCAATCTATGATTTTTTTTCATATTAACACAGTAAATTTGGCCCTATTTTATGGACATTTATGGAACCATTTACCAAAAAAAAAGCAAGAAGCCCAAAAAATACAATAATAATTAAAAACTTGTTTGTTTTCTACCATGCAGTGGATCTGTTGGCTCACTTAGGCCATGCAGTTAAGCATCTCAAACTAAAGGAAGGGAGTATATATGATAGAGCATCTGATAAGAGTCACTTATATTCTCCAGCCTCCCTGTAATAACGACTCTTTCATCAGTGAGAAAGCTTCTCCACACCCCAGTTTTAGTTTGAAGAGCTCTATTGCAGTCCTGTGTCGCTGCGAGATGACATGATAGACAAAGTGTACAACTTCTACAAAGAAATGCCCATCTCTTCATGAAAGCAGTTTCCTGAATCGCTTCCACTGCTGTTTGAGACACGCTAAAGTCTGATTCAAGTTCACATGGAGTTCATGCAGAAGTCACGGTTGAAAACTCAAAGGAAAAAAGTTCAGCTGTTCCTCAAGTTTCTCAAACTGACTTTACACATTCCTCTTTTATTTACTTTTAATAATTATTTACATTACATTACAGTAAAGGAAGAAGGTGTAAAATAATTTACAAGCTGAAACTTGATATATCAATAAAGCACATCTAAATGACAATTTGCAGATTATATATACATATACGTACATGCATACATACACATACATAAATGTATATATAATGTATACACACACACAATAAACATTAATAGAATTAAACATTTATAGACAATATTATATCTATCTCTCTATATGTGTATGTATACATATTTACATTTATATACAATTTGTTTTACATATTCATTCACATATTAATGTGATGCATGTGTATATACATACAATAAACATTAATAAAATTAAACATTATATAACAATATCTACAAACGTTTAGAATATTATATATGTAAATTAATTATTTTATATATCAGTCAACAGAGCACCTACAGTATCTCAGATATAAAAAAGCATTGACATAAAAATTAATAATAAAGTTTTTTTTTTTACAGCATTCATTTTTAAATCACTTTTTGGTAGGATACTTGCTAATGAAATGTGCGTTTTTTTTGTTTTGTTTTTTAATTAAAATATATGTTGCAAGATATTGCTATCAAAGCAGAGGCTTATGCATTGATTCATTTTTTTTTCTTAATCATCGACTGTTTCAAGGGTTTAAAAGAACGTCTTAGCCGCTCACATGATATTTTTGCTGTGGCCTGAAGCATCAGAAACATGAACTGCCCACAGAAGAGAGCAGGACAGAGATCGACACGTCAGAGCTGCTGTCAATCATCTGCTCTGACACTCATCATCATCATCATCATCATCAGCTTCACTTTATCTTCACTGTACACCGCTGGACTTCAGCCTGAACAAAAGACATGCATACGAAGGCCGAGGGCAGAACGCCATAATAGTACAACATTAATCTCATTCGATAGGCGTAATTAAATTTCAGAAGCCACGTTTGGCCGAATAATGGAGAGGAAACCAGGCTTATGGCGAACAATAGGTTTCAAACACTCATGTAGCTGCTCAACATTTGTCTTTCAATTCACAGATGACTTTCTTCACGATAAATGTGAATGATTTTTTTTTTCTTATCTGCATCGTCTTTGCTCCCTTACAAGGCTCTGCCTCTTTTACATGTATGATTATTAATCATGTTGGCATCGTCTCTGATAAGACCGGATTATGTGCCGATCTCTTTAAATGAATTAGATGCTTTGACTTTCGATTTGGATAATAATAATAAATACAAATAATTAGAATAAAACTGGCATTCATGCATGCCAATTTTCTGTTTTAAATACAAACGTATGCATTGATATTAAGAGCTAGGGAAAAGGTCTGGCGACAGGTTTAATTGCAAAGCCAGTTTCTGCAATTAATTGCAAAGCCAGTTTCTGCAATTAAATGATTTTTCCCACTTGTTAAAAGCTGTCCATTTAAGTATGATTTTAATAATAGGGAACAACAGAGAAGGTGCGCGCAGAATCCACTTAAACATACAATTTACACAAGGACTCTCTCAGATATCTGTAATTGCACAGTGAAATATTCCTCAACCTCATTTTCGGGTCACGATGCGCTGCCTTCGGAAAATCCTTTGAAGTCGGAGAGAAAGAAGCGAAACTGTCAAGAAGAAAAAGTTCTCTGAGTGCGATAAACACCTCACGCTTTATCTAGCTTATTAATATGTGTGTGTGTTTTAGTGAAATATTCAGATATATTAAAGAAGACGTGCGTTCCGTTTGGTCAAGGCAGTTGATCATTTTCTGATTTAATTTTGTGATGTATTGCACTAAATGCACGTTCAATAACTTTTTCCTATCATGCCTAGCCTATTTCATTCTGTGCAAATGGAAGGCACTCTAATCAGGTAGATATGAATACAAAATATAAATAAAAAATGATTTATTAGGTTATATTTGCTAAAGGTGACTCAATATTGACGGTCAATAAGCTCTTGAACGTTTCACTAACTAAACACAACGGCTGTCAAAAAAAGCGTAATTTCACTTGGCGTTAAATAGACGAAAATCGCGTTCACCTGAGGAGGTAACCATGGCAACAGTCGAACACTTTTCTTTAGGAACGCCGAACGGAACGTTGACGAAATATAAATCATTCTGATATTATACTATTTATAAACAAAGATTTGCATGATGTTTTGTTTAAAAAATGTCCTAGAATTTACAATTCGTATGTGAAAGACGAACCTCAACAGATTGCACCACTAAAATTCCCAGCGAAATGTATTTTAAATGCGAAAATCTTTGTATAATTAGCGCACGCTTACGTTGAGTAGGCTATTATTAAAGTACACTCATATGCTGTGTCCTGAACGCTTAAGCGGGGACGCACATACACATACGATGCCGGGCTGCTTTTCACTCTGAGCAAAGTGAGTTTATCATTTCACTCTCGTTCCTCGCGCTGGGTGGGATTTTGGAGCGCCCCAGGTCTGATAGCTGTAGTGCGCATGCGCCGAGGGCCCTTTCAGTACCTGCCAGTGCGCTCCTTATTTCACATGTTGCAACTCTCGGTTGACAATCACTCGATTTAAGTTATCAGCTGCGGTTGCTTCACCATGGTGAGGAGGAAAACAAAAAGCGAGCAGAGCTAAGGAGGAAAACGGCTTCTTGTTTATCCCTTCGACTTCATCTGCTACTTTTTGAGGATATAAAAACGATGCATCTGAGAACATTGCTTTCGTGAAAGTTTAAGAAGAATTACGCCTGGACTTGTTTTTTTTTCCGCGGCGGAATGAAGCAGTGAGTTGAATAAAGAATAAAGCAAGCTCGGAGACTTTTAAATCACGCAAATCGCTGACGAAGTGACAGTTCTGTCAGTGGATTTTTACCTGAGCAGGTGAAGCGAACGCTTGCCATCATGTCCAAGCCCATGGATCACGTTAAGCGTCCTATGAACGCGTTCATGGTATGGTCCCGAGCGCAGCGGCGGAAAATGGCCCAAGAAAATCCGAAAATGCACAATTCCGAAATCAGCAAGCGATTAGGAGCGGAGTGGAAACTTTTGACGGAGTCTGAAAAGAGGCCGTTCATTGACGAAGCGAAGCGACTGCGGGCGATGCACATGAAGGAACACCCTGACTACAAATACAGACCCAGGCGAAAGCCTAAGACTTTAATGAAAAAAGACAAATTCGCCTTCCCGGTGGCGTATAATTTGGGAGAGCACGAGGCGCTGAAAGTCGGCTGCTTACCAAGCGGAGCGCTTACCGAGTCGTTAATGTGCAACCCCGATAAAGCGGCGGCGGCGGCGGCCGCAGCCGCGGCAAGGGTGTTCTTCAGCCCTTCCATGTCTACAAACCCATACTCGTTTTTTGACCTCGGCTCAAAAATGACAGAACTTTCTCCACCGTCTTTCCCATACGCCTCACCGTTGGGTTACCCAACAGCGGCGGCTTTCTCCGGTGCGGGCGCTGTCGGAACCGGCGCACATACCCACACGCATTCCCATCCATCGCCGGGTAACCCGGGCTACATGATCCCCTGTAACTGCGCTGCTTGGCCGTCAGCAGGGCTCCAGCCACCTCTTGCCTACATTTTACTACCTGGAATGGGCAAACCTCAACTTGAACCGTATCCCGCATACGCGGCGGCGTTATGAGACTTGAAAAAGTTTTCAATGTGAAATCAACGCAATATACACGTGGAGCATGAACATGTGATGCCACGATCGTCATATCAGATATCACATGTGTTTGTATCATGATTAATGCCTTGATGTAAGGTAAAACTCTCTGGCGTTCTGTTCGGCGTGGATATTAATGACAAACGACAGTGTGCTGAGCGAATCCAGTACGCCTTTATCAATGTGAATAATTCTATGAAAAGCTACCACGCCAGACTAACCTGTTGACTCTGTAACTAGTTTACCATGTGCCGCTATTGCAGAGAAAATCGGATGATGCTGTTAAAGTGGTTGCATTTTAGCTATATTGGAAAAAACAACAACACTGTTTTATTATGAAAATCAACCTTGATGAATTCCCGCGCAGTTTTTTTTCTCTTCTTCTTCAAATCAGTCATGTTGCTGTAAATGTGTACAGTTTTATTAAATCATATCTGGTTAGTGCTCCAAATGCCGGAGCTGTTGGACTAGAAATCAGGTGTATATTTTGAGTTTCGAATACTATTCCATGGATGTATGTAATATTTATTGTTCAGTCAGTGAAACTACCCTATTTGTTGATCGTGGGACACGCCGTGTCCTTTGATATTTGCACAAAGGGAGACCATGAGCACTTATAAGTGTAATTTATTCAAAAGAAACAACATGCCCAAGTTCCTGAAATTTCTAGGGTGCTGGTCCGTCGACATATTCTCCATCAGACGATTGTCAGATGCGTTCACGTAAGAAAGTCAGTCCGTTTTTTTACTAACTCGAAGTGAAATTGTATGTTTTGCATAATTCCACTTATATGTACTTAAAATGCCTATCGTTCATTTATTGAACAAGGGGGATATAATAAAGCGTATGCGGAAAAAAGGAAATTGCTCTGTAGTTCTTGATGAATGGCGAACAAGATTTCTATCTTGAATGCCTTTACTTGGTCGGACCAGGTGAAGTGTAAAGTATCCTCTAAAGGACGCTTTTGTTCGGGCTTTGAATAGAATTACTCAGAAATCTCAAGCAGGTCTTTGTAATCAAGAGCCAAAATCCTGATTTATCACAACTCAGATCATGAATAGGAAGGAAGATAAAGCT
>JAFVLL020006599.1:0-16548 GCA_021397915.2 Tor tambroides
ACATCTTGGATGCCCTTGGGGTAAGAAGATAAACATCAAATTTTCATTTTTGGGTGAACTATCCCTTTAAATCAATTTTTAAAAATCAACTTAAAAATGCTAAAAAAAAAACAAGTTCTTAAACATCAACCAAATTTCACTGAGATAAACTAAAATGCACAGATTTTAACACTACTTCTGCTTACAAATTTAAAGGCTGCTTAATGAATCAAAACTTAAATCTCATATTCTGCAATATATATCTATATATAGTTTTGCTTTAAATGGGGAAATCTATGGAAGCCCGTTTCCGCCACTGAATAAAAAAATTAAAAAGGTAATTGCGACTTTTTTTCTCACAATTCTGAATTTTTTTCTCAGAATTGCGTGATATAAACTCACAATTTTGAGTTAAAAAGTCATAATTGTGAGCTATAAACTCACAATTCTGAGAAATAAAGTCAGAATTGCGTGATATAAACTCGCAATTGCGAGACAAAGTCGCAATTCCGAGAAATAAAGTCAGAACTGCAAGATATAAACTCACAATTCAGAATTGAGATTCTGATTTTCTGATTTTTTCTCGCAATTTTGATTTTTTTTTCTCAGAATTGTGAGATATAAACTCACAATTGTGAGTTAGAAAGTCATAATTGTGAGTTATAAACTCGGGCTTCCATAGAAATCACTGGTGGCAAGATGGGCTTTTATAAAACTTGGCAGTAGAAATGCAAAAACAATTTTTGAAATTGGTGCTACATGACTAAAGAAAATAAAGAAAAATGACTTTGGTGTCTCCTTTTGCCAAAAAAAAAGGTCAATACCCATAATGCATATTGGATTTTTGCACCACCCCACTGTCGATCTGACTGCTTCTGGTTGGTAATACAAAAATGCAGAAGTTTGATCTGTAATTTTGTGTTGTCTGTAAAGTGGTACTGGAGCTGTCAAAAGTCCGCCATATGATGACAAATGACATCTTTTGCATCATCCAGTGGACTTACAAAAACAGGGATATCGGGTCTGGGTAACATGTAAAATGGAGAAAGAGTACACATTGCTCAATACAAATCTAGTTGAAAATTGGAGAACTAATTCTTTGAGAACCAATGGTGTAACCAAATTAGGTACACAGTTGTACAAGCTTACCCTAGAGAGCAGTGCTGACAGGCTCACTGTGGCTTTGACCACCCTGAAATTGGAGTCCAATTGCCCCAGCATTGAGGCAGAAGGCTGTGCACTGTGTGCAAGGTCTTGTGTCTGGGAGCAAGTGCCAATTGAGCCCCCACTAGCCACATACCACCAGGGGAACAATCTGAAGGGGATACGTGGAGCTCAAAGTGTGCTGATGTTTTTAGACAGCCCCATCAGCCTGTCACTCTCCTTAACGTGTCTACCACCACACACCAGCTTACACCAATACTGCTGTGGCAGTCAGCCCACACAGCACAGCACGAGAGGAATCCTGACTCCACCCTCATGTTCAAAGAGATGTCTGAAGAAAAGCCGGCAAGGTTTCTGCTCAAAGACAGTGAGACAGAACACACCATGTCTTTCCATCCCGCACAAAGCAAGGGAGGGAGCTAACTCAAACGTCAACACCTACAAGGAGCATTTGTTACTGGTTTACCTGAGATGGAGTGGAGATAATTTAAGAGAAAGAAACTCCTGCTATTGTTTAGGCTACGTCCTGCCGGTTTGAAGCATGTAGCGGACAGCGATGCTCTCTTTCTGTGTCGCCGGCAATGCACAAAATATGCCAGTCAGGCAGACGCCACGGAAATGGAAAACGAGCTCATCCCTCCTCTGTGATAACCGGTGGCCCTGTTCAAGGCTCCCTCGCTGTATAATCTGTCTCTGATCTCCTGACTGAAGTCTGCCTGTTTGATAGGAAGGCCTGCGTGACCACTCCATCTCAACATGTGAGGAACCTGTGGAGGGCCTGGGAAGAAAAAAAAAAAACATACTTCTGCATTCCTTGATGGGCCCCTGCTTCAATTTTGATCTCAACAGCCTATATGATGAAAAATGGATTAGTCGAAGGGTGTTACGACATAAAAGTCCAATATGGATGAGGAAAAGATCCAAGGGGCAACCTTGGTTTTCGCTCTGGGTGTTTCAGGGCTTTCCACAGACATCCGACACGCCCTTTGGCTGTCTGAGGGGGAACGGTTTGCTCTTAAGAGTGTCTCACATCCTGAAGGTTACACGTGTCTCTTTCACAGCCTCTAAGTGACAGAGATGTTTACCTCAGACACTGAAAGGATTCCTTATCTTAAAGGCCACTGTAAATAGTACTGTGCTCAGGTGGATGAAATCCACTGCAAAAAACTTGACAGGAATAAACGATTCGCCCTTTTCTTTCCTTAAAGGTAAAACTAGTCATAGTTGTAGGCAATGTATCAAAAAACTGACAGTCATATCACCTATATTTATGGAAGTTACATAATGGCTCATCCTATATTATAAAACAGGTAACTCATGCTAGGTTGGCTGAGCTACATTTGGAGCTGTTTTTGTTACCTGTACATCTATTGAATTATACCTGAATTAGACTAATGATATACTCAGTGGAAGAACTGTTTAATGTCATTTTTAATATTCATGAATAAACATTAGTATGCTATAATTACTATTTCCAACATTTTACAAAAGCAATAAGCCACTTGATGCTATGTGTTACAGTGAATTTACTACAATTAGTTAAGTCAATTTATTTTTGTTGCATTTTACACAACACAGATTGTTTCAAAGCACCTTCACCTGAGAGGGTTTTAGGCACTCATGCTACACAACAGCCCTGTAACCATAGTAGTGTAAGAAAGAAACTCTTACAGGTTTGGAATGACATGAGGGTGAGTAAATTATGACAAATTATTCATCTCTTTAATGTGCAACATATACAATAAAAGAAAGGAGATTAGAATATCCATACTGTCTAAAAATTACTTGTATCTTAAGCCACCAAAAAGTGACTTCACTTACAAAGACATTCTACTGCATATTAACTGCATTTTGAGCGTTGATATAAAATGAAGCATGTGTATACTGTGAATATTAAGCACACTCACCGCTGAAGGTGTGCTTGCTTCTTTTTCTCAGATAAAAATTAATTTTGCTACGCTATGCAGGGCTATTTATAAATGAAGGCCAAGCGACTACACGTATGAGCTACTATTTTTGAACTGATGAACTTGTTCCACTTCCTCTTGTTCTTTTCTCCTCAAGCGAGAAGACAAACCTTGGTTCCGTGCAACCTCTGTGGTGAAGGTAGTGAGTGAGCCGTGTGTACCAGGAGAGCACTAAACCTATTAAAGCTGAGGACTCACACTGAAGTTGTGGTGCTGGAGGCGCACAGTTCCTGGTGTGTGTCTTGTAAACCAGTCCTCTCACTGAACCCTCTACGACTCACTCGCCTCCCCCTCCTGTTCACACACACACACACACACACACCAGCACCGTTTCCACCGGGACCCCTGTCTTTATTATCACAGCCCGGCAGCTTACTGTTTCCATGGCTCTGCAAGATGGATTAATCACACCATTTAATGTGTTTATTTCCCCCTGTCCAGGAGGCACAGGACTTGTGTGGAGGAGGTGGGCCTGTTATAACCGGCTATGAGCCGTCTTTAATTGGCGTGAGAGGGGACATGCTGCGCCGTGGCCCCGAGTGGGACGCACCTGCAAAAGGTGCACTGCATAAGGGCACCTGGGCCCCAAGGTATACTCTCACACACACACCTCCTCTTCTACTCCTAAATCTCATCCATTGATGTGCTAAATAAAAATCCCCCCAAATAAGCACAGCAGTGGAATGTCATACCAACAAATGGCTGGAGGTCTGTTTCCAAGACAACAGCTAAGAATGCCCACGGAGCACATGTGAGAGAGCTCACTATGAATAATTTCTACTTTGACTTCCTTTGAAGGCATTACAGTAAGGGCTACACCTTTATATGGGCTTGAGTACTCATCTGAAACACTGAAACAAATACATATGGATGTATAATATAATAAAATATAACAAACAAAATGCATATGAACGCAAAAAAAAAAAAAAATCACATTTTATTTATAAATAGAGTGGTGCTCACCTGTATAAAAATTGGCATCACATTGCTAAGATTTTGCTTTGTAGTTGTTTTGAGCATTCTTTAGTATGTTGCTATGTGGTTGCTAGGGCATTCGGGGTGGTTTTTTCTTGGCTCACCTCAAAAAAAGATGTTTTGTGAAATCACTCTGAAAAGTGCTAGTACACTTCTCCGAAACAAAACTCAGATGAGCAATTATTCCTGTATTTTTTTTTTCTTTGATATGGACCCTCAAGTATGTTTCTTAACTCAGCTTGTCTGAGTTAAGAAACAAACGTGTGGGTCCATATCAGATATAATGCAGGAATAATTACTCACCTGAGTTTAATACTTAGGGTTTGGAAATAACCCATAAAGGTGCGTTCAGATTTATTGTTCGGCAAATTTTCACAGAAAATCCAGTCATTTCTATTGGAATCCATTCAAATGGGAATTTTGTTTGGCAAAACAGCTTCCCACTTAGATTTCGTATAGTGTTCAAGTTGGTCATGTGGCAAAAAGTTGCTTGGTTTGAAAGTGACTTCTGTGTGAGCTGTGCTTCATACATTGCTACGCTATTGACAATAAACAATTGACATTTTTTTGCGCACAAATATTTAGCTGAAATTTCAGCTAATGTGACCACACCTTTACTTCTTCCAAACACCAGTAGGTAGGGCCCTATGATTTCTGCAATGTGGAAAACTCAGATGGAATTGTGGAATCCAGTCATAAAAACAGAATTTACTATATAATGCGGAATGTCACAGAATTTGTCAAACTTTGGATGAATTCATCAAAAGTAGGTAATTACACTCAAAAATGTTTAAATTTAATGTTTGCCAAAAAAAAAAAAGTTTGTATAATTTTCAATAATTAAAAGATAAATAGTTGAATTTTTTTATGTCTTCATTTGATATCCAGTAAAATTTAAATACACAACAGAATGTCTGAGGAAGATAAAAACAATTTATAAGCCTATTGTAAGAACAAATTTGAATAAATTAAGTTGTTTTTATGCATTCAAATAATGAGACATGCTAAAACAGAATTCGTTAACAATAAAACACATTGTGAGAAAAAATAAAATAGGGCCCTAAACGTAATTTTTGTTAAACTTTTAATAAACTGATGTGAAATTATGTACGTTTGATGATTTTAATTAGTTAGACATACTTTTTTATTAATAAAATTCAATTTAACCATTGAAAAGTAGTCTAGAAAAATTAAAACGGAAAAAAACGGAATCCAGAAAAATGAAAATGGAAAAAAACGGAATATGGAAAAAAAATTTGGGAAACAGAAATTTGGGAAAAAATAAAATGGATTTCATAGGGCCCTAAGCAAGCTAGATGATAGTGAAGATGAGAATCTCTCAAGTAAAAAAAAACCCCACAAACTATTCCTGAAAGTTCTTGCAATACAGGGACAAAGAGAAACACTTAGATATAATTATTTTTAGTTACACTTTATTTTAAGGTGTCCTTGTTACAGTGTAATTATACATTTAAGTACTGAGTAATATTTAACTACATGTACTTACTATATGGTTGGGGTTAGGATTAGGGGTTTGGCTCAGGGTTACTTGCATGTAATTGTGCATAATTTATTGTTATTATAATATTAAGTACATGTAACGATGACACCTTTAAATAAAGTGTTACCTTATTTTTTTCTACAGCTACATGTACTAGGCTATTTCTTTTCATTTCTTGTTGCTGAAAACTAGAAAGCTAAACCATAATAATGACAAAAATTGCAAAGAAATTTTTCTCTTGGTTTAAAAAAAACCATGAGCAATCACAACAAGTGTTTATTTCATTTTGAACTGTTCTTTTATCAGTTTTGTTGAATTATTCACATAAATGAATATAAATAATCTAATGGCTTTTACAGTATTTTTGTTTGCAACTAGTTCACTGAACAAATATAAAAACCTCCAATATGACAGTAAACAGCACAGGCTCCAATAGAAGCCCTGTTTTCGACTCTCTAATGTCTCCTCAACGCTCTGTGCTCTCAGGTCTGAACAACCCTGCTCTCTCCTTCTGCTCACGTCTGAACAAGGTAATTATACCTGCAGGTGTCTGATAGCTTTATTCATGGGACAATCCTTCCAGTTATCCTCTTTGATCAGTGGGAGAAAAAGCACTTTTGGGCTGTCATCTTCATCTCCAAAGCATACTCTCTCTCATGCTACGCTTGCCGATGATGAGAGAGACATCAGTATGGCAGCTCAGGGGGCCAAGTATAATCTGAATCTGACTGGAAGCTTTTAGAGAGACACAGGAAGCGCCTAAACTCAGATGTCGCCAAACTTAATTTTAAATCTCGCCTGTTAGAAAACTAGGGTGGTATGTAGAACCAAAAAATCCTATCTTTAATTCACTGACATCAAGCTATTCTTGTGTTAGTCATGTTGACCCAGAGAACAGAAATATGATCAAAGTCATTTTTCCATCCAAATATTTCCTGATTCAGTCTGTTTGACGACTGTAACATGAGTTGAAACCATCTTTTACTCGTGTAATGTCAGAAAGATCCACTCAGTTATTCACACTCAGAATGTTTTGGCTAGTTGGTCTTGGCAGACGGACCAATTCCCATTCCAGTTGCGAAATGTAGCTTGTCAAGAAAATGAACCCTGTAGAAACGAGGCAGAGTCAATCATCTGTTTTCCGCAAGAGACACCACAGCCAAAACAGGAAGTGATGCAATCCTGGACACAAATTACCCATTCGACCCATGATTGTCATGTATCTATACTTCAGTACAGCTGCCCCTGACCAGCATCCCAGAGATGTTTTTTTTTTTTTTTTTTTTTTTTTGCCAAAACAACAAACAAGCATTATCTGGAGTAAGCATTCATCGCTGCTACTGACAGACACAAACAGAATCCGCAGCTTTGCTTTTCAATCTCTACGGTAAGTCAGACAAGACTTACGTAATGTGTGTCACACAAACACGCCGCCTCAAATCCCGGCTGCAAAAACTTTAATGGCCTGCGCCTTTGAAGGCAGACCTTCCATGCGGTGGTTGTTTAATAATAAAAATGTGACAGAGGAAAGGCTGTGGAGAAAGAGAGAGAGACGATTCCGCTATTCCCATGAGCCTCAGTTTAGAATCTCTGACAGTCAATCACAAGACTCACAGCTTAGGGCACAGACATGCTGTTTGAGTGAACAGGCTATAGCTACATTCTACAGGACAGTGAATTCAAGTCTCAGAAATGTAATAAAAAACATCACAAGCCAAGCATAAGTTGATTTGTGTCCTCTGATCAGCAGTCCATGGTGACCCTCAGGGCATTATGGGTAGCCATCTCTGCATTGACTAGTCAGAAGAAGACAATCAGCAAACTGCCTGTGGAGATCAAAGGTACTCTTTTGCACCCATGAAGATTGGTTTTGAGAGTTTTTACAGGGTGCTGGGGTGAAAATACAACAAGGGTCCGAACAACATTAAACTCCTTTGACTTTCTTTGTTCAGTATGGACGTTTTTTATATATATATATATATATATATATATATATCTACAAAAGAAAGTCATACAGGTTTAGAAAGACATGAGGGTGAATACATAACAGAACTTTTATTTTTGAGTGAACTATCCCTTTAAGCTTGAAGAAACAGCTTATCTCTCTTCTTTTAGAAGCTTGCTTGATTTTGAGAGACAGTTCTTATATGCTTACTGCCTCTACACTCCTGATAGTTCAAAGAAATGATTCAGTCAAATAAGAATAATGGACCATGTCAACTGAAGCCCTATACTCATGCCTCTATTAAACATAATGAGATCCAAGTTCAAGGAAACTCCTCTACTTGATAATGACAGAACTACACAGAGAGGGAGGAAAGGAAATGTACGATGGAATAAGCCCTAAACAAAGACTTCTTATATTATAGAAATATGCCTGTTTTCTCTGACTGAAGGGAGGCGGATATTAAAAATAAGACCTATGCTTGCCATTCACCATAAGAGCTTTTGAGCAGCCATTCACTCTGAGTGCAGACACAAATGCTATTCCTTAAAATTATTCTAACGGAGCTTTACGTTTACAATAATAGTTTCTCCAAATAACCAACATTTATACAAGTGGCCACTCTTTCCAAGATCACTCTAAAACCAGCCAAGTCTAGAGGGGAATACTTCAGTAATGTAGTGGAGGATTTATAGAGTGTTTTGTCAAACATTTTTATCTTCATTATGTTTTTAAGTCCATTCGCAAATCACTAGAGTTCAGCAAAATGCGATGCAGCAATATTTCATATAAGCACTGGAAAATCTGTCACTCTGACAAAACTATTTGCGAATGCGTCACGGCGGCACAATTCTATTGCACTGTGCTAAAACAAGTGCTGTTGTCTTGGACGTAAAAAACATATTGGAGAACCAACAGTTTAAAGCCTGCAGTGTACTTCGTAAATGATGTCTATAAAGAGAAATGTTGTCCAGTGCAATAATACGATTGCCAACATAATTGGTTGCTGCTTTCCAAGATATTTTCTAGAGAACAGCTCTGTTGGCCCTACTCATGTTGTTTCACAGAGTAAGCTTTTCATTACAACAGAGCAGGGGTCTTCAACAGGGGGATCCACGGCAGTACTGCAGGGGCTCTGACAATTATTGTTTGATATAAAACAATTTTTGTGAAAAAAAATAAAAGCGTTGTGTTAACTTCAACCAAAGCTAAAGAAGTAAGAGTTCAGTTATATATACATCACATACCATCCACATATTATTAGGTCCCTGTTCCATCTTTCTATTTGAATTACACAAATCAAATATTCTATTAGGTGGCCAAAGCTTTTCTGAAGCAGTTTTGAAATGGCTGTCTGTGTATGAAAGATTTCTTTTTTTTTCTGATAAGTCAAAGAGAACATTACATGAGCATAGCACAACATAGCAGGAACATGAACAGGGGTTATATAAGGTCCCTATGAAAGGAGAATGTGGGACCAATACAAGTGCTGCAGTGAGCTTCCTTCCATCCCTGCAATCCCATTCCATCAGCATCAAACACATACACACAGCCAACACACAGTAAACAGCCAGGATTTACTTAATGCCCCTGGCTCAGAATGGCTTGGAGCTTGGGCACTTCCTGTATCCTCTCATCCTGGAGAGAATTTGCTTGTCCTGTGGCTTCAGCCCGATTCAACATCTTGATTTAGTACCAAGAGAAGCATAAGCATCGATAAAGAGCAGCTTACAGTGTTGAAACCGAATGGGCTCCTACTGCTTCCTCTTCCACAATGGGAATGAGAATATTGACACGTAAAACTGGCGCAGAAGTATCCTCTAGCGAAAATCACGAAAACGTGATAAAGTGTCACTAGCGAAAAAGAGCACAGACAACATCAATCCTGGTAAAAAGGGCTACAGTGACCTTGCGTTTGTATCAGGAAATAAACCTCGATAGATTGCGTGATTTGAGCTCGGTTGGAACATACCCTCGATCTCGAAAGAGATCATTTTCTTTGATAGCCTTAATTAATTCATTGATTTATTCAGCGCTCCAGAAGCTCCTTAAATCACTGCTTAGATTATGATCTCACCGGTACACATCAAACCCTTGAAATTTGGTGTCTTACGTGCATTAACGGATATGCCTGCAGGTGGAAATTAAATGAATAACATTCAAAAGCATATTAAACACAGAAAGGTGGCAATTAAAAAAAAAGTCATGCTTTTTTGTTACCAAAGGTAAGTTTTTAAAGCAATTTTCGTCACGCATGCATATCTCCCATCTTCGGGGAGTGCCACCAATGTTACCTCACTCCTGGAACAACACCTCTCGCTCTCTCAGACTTTCTGAGGCGGGTTCTGATGGACGTATCAACCCATCTTTATTAGCCTAGACCCCGGGAGAGAGAGTAATGGGCACAGCCCAGCAGTGCGCTGCTATCTCTCTCAGACAGCAGACCGTGGCCCCCTCCGTGGCCCTATTTAAAAGGCACTTATATTTTCGCTTCAAGGAACGCAGTTTTCCACTATGGCAGGAGATCCTTGGTAGCCGCACACACACCCAAACAGAAAAAAAGTAGGATGAGAAAAAAAAAGAGGAGGGGGAAACTTCCTCATTAGAATTCCAACAAGGTGGATGATTGCCAGTGGAGACTAATGTAATTGTCATGGCAACTACACAATGTACAAAGATCCCAGTGGAATTACTCTGATTCTCCCCTTCCCCCTTTCCCTAAAAGCCATTGGTTTAAAAAGAAACTGAAGACATTTACGTTTGGAAATCTCAGATGAACTGACAAGCTCTAAATAATTTCACAGCGAGACAGAACAAAACCATCAGGTTCCAGACAAAAATCAATTATATATGGCTGCCAAATTATATACAGAAACGGTACGTATGCGAAAATTAAACGGGCTAAAAGAGCGCGTCTTTAAGGCAGACATGGAACAATACAAAAAGAAATGGATTTTCTGCATTTACACAGGGTGTATGTTTAGCCTCCCTCTGCAAGTGAAGCCAGCCAGACGTATGCAGAGGCTGGAGGAACAGCCACAAGCAGAGGGCACCGCTCTCCTCACCCATTCGCCCACTCTAAGGGGAACCAATGTGATTACTGCATTACCCTCTGGCAACCCTGCTTGAATTCTGAGTCTGCCTTTAACCAGCTCGCTCGTCTAAAGACTGAGAAACAGACAGAAAGAGAACAAGACAGAGCGGATAAAGGGTCAACAAAGGAAAATCTAAAATGAAAAGATTCATCTAAGCATTTTTTTGTCTCACTCCTAATCACCGTTCCGCATCTGTGCATGGCTGATGAAGTTTTCAGTACAGATGGGGAAAATAATGCGAGCCCTGATGCAGGCTTTGCCCTTTTTCACCAATTTATTATTTCAAGGAGATGACAAAAAAGCAAGGGACTGAGGAAATTAGCTGAAATTAGATTAAACCAATCCACCTCCCACAAAATCGGGTCCATTGCACTGTCAAACGGTCGTGTGAGAGAGAGTTTGCTTGTGTGCGTCATATGTGTGAAGGAATAACGTTAATGTTTCCAAAAGCCGCTCTTCAGCTCACCATTAGCGGCTTTTTGAGTGTCCAGCACAGAGCTGAATCGGCAATGTTATTGTGCCTTCATTAAGCTTATTGTGTCAGCAGGAAGAGGGGGAAAAAAGAGCTATTTTAAGGGATTTATGCACTCTGTGCTTCCATGGGCGGGCAGTGAAACTCCAGGCCAGCAATACCTCCTTTCAGAGCGCTACAAAGGAAATGTAATTACCTTGATATGGTGGCAAAGGGAAAGGGCAAACTCTCAATATGCAGTAAATGCACTCATGCTGAGACCAGGCAGGGCTAATTTGCTACTGATCTGTAGGAGTTTTTCCTCATTTCTCCCCCCACCACCTATTTCTCTCTCTCTTCGCCACTCTTGGGGGAAAAAAATTGCATGAAGGAGTCGTGACCCTATTCCTACATGTGGCTGGTCTCCTCAGCACTGAAGCCACCTAAACAGGACAGTATGAAATACCGCATAAGGCACGCATATTTAAAAACAGAGGTACGAAAATCTTTTTTTTAGAGAGAGAGAAAGAAAGAGAGATACTCACCATAAACTCTTGCTTGGCCTTAGGCGTTCACATTGTGGGGTAATTTGCATGAATATTTTTTAAAGGCACATAAAAAGCACTCAATGGTTAATAAGATGAAACTCCTAGAGAAGTTTAATTTAGGAATGCTAATTAATTCACTTTTTCATTAGCCTCCATTTCAGATTAGGGGGACTCTACAGACAGAAGCAGAGAACACAACGTTTTTGGAGAGTACGAGTAAACCGCCACTCATCGCTGCAATTGAGAGAGACGCAATTACATTTTTCATTGATAAGGGCAAGTGGTTCCATTATTCTACTGGCTTTTCTATTTGTTTTACTTAATTTCAAAGTAAAACTGACAAATTAGTAATAAAAGTACACTATTGTAGATGACATCCAGTATACTCTAGGACTGGGTAAAAACAGTTTCAACAGACATTGAATCTAATTTGAGTTTTTTACATTAGAATCAAAAACATACAGCGCAACTAATGTAGCCCACACCTCTCATGAACTTGAGAGCCAATTCCTTTTCAGTGAATAAAATAAATAAATAAAACGCCACCATTGTAGTTTTGATACTGTATACTAGGGCTGGGTAAAAATATTGATTTTCAATTAACATACAACATAATCAGTGTAGTCTGATTAACAAACTCTTACACAACAATTTATTTTTAATAAAAAAAAACAACAATGCAGTCAAATTCTCTAAACAAATTACTTTTATGAGTATATATGAATAAAAATGATTATTAAAAATTACCATTATTATGATTTTGATACAGTATATACTAGGGCTGGGTCCAAAAAAACAGTGATTTTTAATTGACATACATGACCAGTGTTGTCTCATTCAGAACAAATGACTTTTCTTTGTTATTCAAAAACATACATCGAAACCAGTGTTCGCAACAACTGACTCTTATGAGCAGTTCTTTTAATAAAAAGTTCAAAAAGATGAATTACCAGTTTGACAAACACTGCCTGTATCATTTACAGCATTAGAAGAATGAATGGACATTATAAATATATCAAAAATGAATCTGAATCAAAATAAGAATTGAAACAGCTTATGAATCAGAAAACAAATCAAATCTGGAAATGTGTATTGATCATAGACTGTATAAAGCATGGACATAGTGTCCGTGACGTCACACATAGGTTTCTGAAGAGCATTTTTGAAACCCAAAGTGGGTGCAGCCGGCCGTTGCCATCTTGGCAGCGCGTCATTCCCGGATAATCGAAAATGGGAAAAGAGGCGGAATATGGGTAGAGCTGAAGTGCCTGGTTGCTGAAACCACACCTGCCTAGCTTGACAAGCAGGCAATCCACCTGTCAAGTGGCCATTCCCTTAATTATGCATAACTTTAAGGCTTAATATAATTTAAACGGATGAGTTATAAAAAAATTCACCCCCCTCACAGTTGTCATGAAGGGCAAAATTAGCTATATAGACCAAAACCACTTTTTGTACCAGGCTGTAAACATATTTTTCTGCAGTAAAATTTGGCATTTTAACATGGGGGGGTCTATGGGATTGATTCCCTTTCGGAGCCAGTCTCTAGCAGCCAGTCGATGAATTGTAATTTAAGTCACTTCCGTGTTGGATTCAAAAGAGAGACCAGAAGGTTGCCACTTGGTATTGATACCCCATCTTATAATATACTATTCAACACTAAACTGATCTTACTAAAATTGAATGCATTACTTGCTGAGACAGGTGCGCAAGAAGCGTGCTGGTTCAGATTCCTGTGCTGGAGGCGAATGTAAAACAAAAGATTTCTGTTTTAGCAACCAACATGACACCTTCTAGCACCTGACTGCTCCATGGGCACAATTCTCCTACTTCAGTTTGTCCTGTATAGTCACAAGAAAAAGGAAGATATATGCGAAGTGATCAGGTTTAATGGATGTACAGTAATGCACATAAAAGCTCCACTAAATGAGAATGAAAGGATGTACAGTGCAAAATGGGCTTTTCCTTTAGACTTATTAGTAAGGACAAGTCTGTCAGCACAACCAGGCTAAAGCTGGGACATCAGTGAGGAGAACAATGAGAAACCTGAGATTCCTCAGTGGGTGAGAGTGATGTGGAGGGGGAGGAGGATAAAGTGAATAAGAGGGAAAAAAACGCTGCATTCTTGTAACTCAAGAACTGTAAGAATGTGTGTGCAGCAGGTATTTATGGAAAGGTGATGGCAGATAGTTGCTCTGGAAACGGCGACAACAAAAGAGAAAAGCAGAGAGTAGCGAAAGAAGAAGAAGAAAAAAAAAGAAAAACAACCGCAGGCAGCGCTCAAGGTGTGATGGCACCAGCTCTGCGTACCACGTCGTCATGGCAACAAGCAGCGGGGAGAAATGGCGGTGTTAACATTCATTCAGAGAGGCAGCACATGTCCATCAATCTCTAGCGCATAAAGAGGCAACAGCACGTCTGCTAATGGTGTGAAGCCTGCAGGGCGCTCCATTGTTCTGCCATAATTATGGCAAAAAGGACAGGAAAAGGGTGTTGCTCTTTTCTTAACAAAGGGGTCGCAACACAAACACAGATTCAAAAGAGAGGCTTCAGTTCATCTCAAGGTATAAAAGAAGAGCAAACCTGACAACACGCACATGGGGCACCCCGTGCACCCTCTGAAAGAGACACCAAAGGCGGACGTTCCCGCTTATCACTTTATTGTGATAATCTTTTCTAAACACAGCCCTGGGCTTGCAGATAAACTCCTAACACAACATTGAAGGTGAGCTCTCGCTCTCTCTCTTCCTTGGAATTCCATTTTTTTTTTCCATTTGGCCGTTTGCTGCCACATTCTGTCAGCGGTGGCAGGATGAAGGGGCGGAGGAGAACCGGGGGAGGTGGAGAGAGGAAAACAAGATGGCACAGCGGCGTGAAGGTTATGACTTTGAACGTGCGCTAACTGGGGACCGGAGCGCGCACACACCGACACGCGAAGATACAAACACACACACAGAGTGCTCCGAGTGTTCCTGTTTGTTCCAGGTGCTTCTCTACTCTTGCTAAGTCAAACATCTACATGGCTTTTCATAGCGAGAGATACGCATCAACTGATGAAGGTCAACGCCTGAGAGGGCAAAAGGGAATCACCAGCATTTGGCTTAGCCAAACAAGGCTAAAACGAGTAGTCTGCATTATTTGACAGTAAACTTTTGCTCATTCCTATTTTTGTTGTTGAATAGTTGACTGAGCTTGTTATTGTTAATTAGAAATTTTAAAAAGTAAAGAAAAAAGTTTACATAAACTGAAATAAAGATGAAATAAAGATGAAACAACGGAAACAAGTCGCAACACAACAGAGACCAGCCACAACACAACAAAATTAGCACAATACAACAGAAACAAGTCGCAACATAACGGAAACAAGCCACAACACAACAAAATTAGCACAACACAAGGGAAACAAGCCGCAACACAACAGAAACCAGCCACAACACAACAAAATTAGCACAATACAACAGAAACAAGTCGCAACATAACGGAAACAAGCCACAACACAACAAAATTAGCACAACACAATGGAAACAAGCCGCAACACAAAGAAATTAGCAAAGCACAACAAAAACAAGTCACAACACAACAAAATTCGTACAACACAATGGAAACAAGCCACAACACAATGGAAACAAGCTGCAACACAACGAAATTAGCACAACACAACAAAAACAAGCTGCAACACAATGGAAGCAAGCCACAACGCAACAAAATTAACAAAGCACAACAGAAACAAGCCACAACACAAAAAAAATTAGCACAACACAATGGAAACAAGCCGCAACACAACAAAATTAGCACAACACAACGGAAACAAGCCACAACACAACGAAATTAACACAACGGAAACAGCCGCAACACAACAAACTTAGCACAACACAACGGAAACAAGCTGCAACACAACAAAATTAGCACAACACAACAAAAACAAGTCGCAACACAACAAAATTAGCACAACACAACGGAAATAAGCCGCAAAACAACAAAATTAGCACAACACAATGGAAACAAGCAACAACACAACGAAATTAGCACAACACAATGGAAACAAGCCGCAACACAACGAAATTAGCACAACACAACAGAAACAAGCCACAACACAACGAAATTAACACAACGGAAACAGCCGCAACACAACAAACTTAGCACAACACAACAGAAACAAGTCACAACACAACGAAAATAACACAACGGAAACAGCCGCAACACAACAAACTTAGCACAACACAACGGAAACAAACCCGCAACACAACGAAATTAGCACAACACAATGGAAACAAGCCACAACACAACTAAATTAGCACAACACAACGGAAATAAGCCGCAAAACAACGAAATTAGCACAACACAATGGAAACAAGCCGCAACACAACGAAATTAGCACAACACAATGGAAACAAGCAACAACACAACAGAAACAAGCCACAACACAACGAAAATAACACAACGGAAACAGCCGCAACACAACAAACTTAGCACAACACAACAGAAACAAGCCACAACACAACGAAAATAACACAACGGAAACAGCTGCAACACAACAAACTTAGCACAACACAACGGAAACAAGCTGCAACACAACAAAATTAGCACAACACAACAAAAACATGTCGCAACACAACAAAATTAGCACAACACAACGGAAACAAGCCCGCAACACAACGAAATTAGCACAACACAATGGAAACAAGCCGCAACACAACAAAATTAGCACAACAAAACGGAAACAAGCAACAACACAACGAAATTAGCACAACACAATGGAAACAAGCCGCAACACAACGAAATTAGCACAACACAATGGAAACAAGCAACAACACAACAGAAACAAGTAGGGCCCTATGAAATCCGTTTTATTTTTTCCCAAATTCCGTTTTATTTTTTTCTAAATTCTGTTTTTTCCGTTTTAATTTTTCTGGATTCCGTTTT
>JAFVLL020006601.1:0-33965 GCA_021397915.2 Tor tambroides
CTTGCACAAATAATACTAGACAAATGCAGAGTGCACTAGGAGGAACTTAAATACACAGTAATGAAGAACTAATAATGAACAGGTGTGATGATTGATTTAGTGTCCATGGCAACAGATTAGTGGCGGGAAACTAGGACAAAGGAAAAAAGTGAAACGGATCATGAACAAACTAAAAGTCCATTAAGACTGAACTAAACAACTGTGACAATGGGAAACTAATACACATTTTAATATGGCAAAGTTTTGGACAGATCGATGCAGATTTTATGGAGTAAAGCATGCGAATATATGTTAAATGAGTGTGATGCATAGGCTACTGTACAGTGATGAGTCACCTCTGTAGGGGAGCAGAGAAAATCCCCCAGAGACAATGTGCAATCAACATTCTGTCCTCGTCCTTCACATCCTCTTTTGCCTATTGCTGCCGGCTACTACTTTATAATCCAGGATTGCTTACCTGCCTGCCAACCCGTATCGTCACATCCTACCATCACGTAAAAAGACCAGATAAAGTGTTATACAATTTTTCATATGTGTACTCTTTCAATAATTTAGAGTTTGTATTTATATATTTATTTTGCTGTAATATATGCTCACGAAAGCTGCATTTATTTGATAAAAAACACATTAAAAACAGTAATAATGTGAAATATTATTACAATTTAAAATAACCATTTCTATTGTAATACATTTTAAAATGTAATTTATTCCTGTGATGCAAAGCTGAATTTTCAGCATCATTACTCCAGTCTTCAGTTTCACATGAATGATCCTTCAGAAATCATTCTAATATGCTGATTTGCTGCTCAAGAAACATTTCTTATTCAAAATTTTGAAAACAGTTATGCTCCTTCATATTTTTGAGGCAACTATGATATAAATGCCTTTGTCACTTTTGATCAATTTGCAGTGCCCTTGCTGTATAAAATTGATTTCTTTCTTTTTAATCTTGCTTATCTCATACTTTTGCATCGTAGTGTATCACAGTTTCCACCAAAAATATTAAACATTTTTCATCACTGATAATATGAAATGTTTCTTGAGCAGCAAATCAGCATATTTGAATATCAGCTTTGCATCACAGGAATAAATGGCATTTTAAAAGATATTAAAATTGAAAACAGTTATTTGAAATTGTAATCATTTTTCACAATATTACAGTTCTTACTGTAGTTTTGATCAAGCAAATGCAGCTTTGGTGAGACTTCTTAAAAAATATAAAATAAAATAAAATAAAATAAAAATCTTTATTCTAAACTTTTGATCAGCTGAGTAGATGTTGTGTCTCCTTAAAGCAATCGAACAGAGACATGCATAGAGAGGACTTGGTAATCAATTTACTTTATTGAAACAAATGCAGGCTGACCACCAGAGCTGGATATTTTTGGACCCTCTGTGTTATCCTAATGATCACCCCTCCTTCCCAATCCCCAGGTTCAGCCCCTCCATCTCAGCCATTGCTTTTAATATAATGAAAGGCCTGTGCTCACAGGTATGCTGTGAAATGAGTCATTCCATTTTTGACATATGAAAACCGTGTGCAGAGGGAGACACCTACAGAGGGGACGCTTTAAGGACAGTGATTGCAAATCGAGGGCAACCCCATTTTATTTTACAGGCCTCTGGAAAGCATCATGGATTTGCTGCGTCGCAAACCGGAAGGAGCTAATAAGCGTGTCGGAGTTGAAATATTAGAATTATGAGTCTTGCAGAATGGCCTGCTTACATGCACTTTTTGGTATGGTGTTCATCTGTTTTTCTCTGAATGCATGTAGGTCATTCTCAGGAATATGCACCTTTCATTGTCCAAGTCTCTCTAACATGCTACTGATAAATTTGACAGGATATTGAATTGGTCACATTATTTGATAAATTTGACTCAGTTTAATGCGTAATGCACAGTATTTATTTACAGTTTTTTTTTTCAACTGCTTACAAAATCTTTACTTGTCACACAATTTCTGAAACCTGACACTCAAACAGCAGAACCACACACCAAATCTGCAAAACTATATGCTAATTCTCAGCCTTTGACTCAGTTTTCAATTTCATTAAACACTTTTTGCAAAACACAACACACAATTCTCTATGTAAAACACAAAAATCTAACAGGAATTTATATTATGGCAAAAGTGTTTGCAAATGTTTGGTTTTGAGATGTGTTTGTGATATTTTGAATTCAGTGCTTCATTTTGCAAGAGATGTGAGGCATTTTGCATTTTGTGTGTGTGCAGTTCTTGGATTTGTGTGTAAAGTTCTGAAAAAAAGAGGCAACATTTTGAAAATGTAAGCAGTTGAAAAAAACTATTTACTTACATTCTTCTTTTTTTGAAAGAAAGAAAGAAATTAATACTTTTATTTAGCTATAGGAGACATTAAATTGATCAGCAGTGGCAACAGTAAAAAAAAACATTTATGATGTTACACAAATTTGCATTAAAAATACATGGTGGTTTCCACACAAATATTAAGCAGCACAACTGTTTTCAACACTTATAATAATAAATGTTTCTTGACCAGCAAATCTGCATATTAGAATGATTTCTGAAGGATCATGTGACACTGAAGACTGGAGTAATGATGCTGAAAATTCGGCTTTGCATCACATAAATAATTAAAATTTAATATATATTTAAATAGTAAACATTTTCAATTTTAGTATTTCACAATATTACTATTTTTTACTCTATTTTTTCAGCATATACAATAATAATACAGTTTTTCTCAATCGATTTGACACTTTTCTCCAATGCAGTGTACTTGTTCTCAAAACAATTATCTTAACCGAACAGTTCAACTTTACTGCAAAATGAAGCACTACAATTTTTTTCTAGTAATGCGTTTATTAAAACTAATATTAACATCAAATCTATAGGTTTGTTCTCTAATGATTATAAAACAAAGTCAGCTGTAGATGCACAAATGCACTAATGAAAATACATGTTTATTGCAATTCATCAACAGGGAGTTTTGTTTTATACATATTGTGTATATCTAAACAAAAAACAAAAAACAAAAAATAGTTTTCCAACTCCTAACATCCATGTGAAAAACCAATTGCTCCTTTAAATTTAAAATCTGTTTATGCCACCTTTAGCAGCAAGAACTGCAAACAAACTTTTCTGATAACTACAGATCAGTCTTTTACAGCACAGTGGTGGATATATATATATATATATATATATATGTACAGTATGCATATATGTGTATATGAATATGTATGTGCGTGCTGTGTACATGAATTATCCTGAATTGATCTTGCCTTTCATTTACATCTGGAAGAGATTTTCATTGCATTTTATCTACACTAAATATTCGCTGCAGTTGCATCATAGGAGAAAAAGTGCAAGAAGGTTGAATCCATGCTGTCTCAACATCTCCACAGGCCTCTTCCTTTGTGGCTGGTGATGTTGTTCTGGACCACTGTGTCAGCAATGCTGCTGTTCCATTCAAAATAATCTTGATTGTCCACTTGAATGATCTCAAACTTAAATTCTGAAAAAATGTTTGGACATTTACAGTAGATAACTGAAGTTGTCCCAGGAGGACTAAAAATCTGTACTATCAACAATCACAGTACAACACATTATAAGACTATTGTATTTATTTATTTATTTTTGCATATTCATTCTTGCTCTTTGTATACTTTCCCTTTTATTATTACTCTTAAGCAATTGTGATAAATGTGTAAATGATTAGGAAAACTGCATTTCCTGTGTTGTGTGTATAATTAACCAAATAGTTATCAGTTTAGGGCCAATCGAAAATATGTTCATAGAACGACAAATGACAGAATTTTGATTGTTGTGTTTGGACAAATGGTACATAAATGTTTGTGATTTGTGTAAAACCTTTTTTCCAGATATTTTAAAGCATTGGTTGGTTGCATGAACTATTGTGAAAACATTTGAGAGTTTTGTGCACATTGTTTCGGAAAATTATTTGCATGATTTGTAATTTGAATTAAATGAATGAAAACATACAATCTGTTTAGGACTATTAGAAAGTATTCCGATCACTGTGTTAACTGTTTTGAGAACAGTGACCTGAGTTTGGAGAAATGTGTCAAATCGATTGAGAAAAACTGTAAATGTTTCTCTTGAGCAGCAAATCAGCATATCACAATGATTTCTGAAGGATCATGTGACACTGAAGACTGGAGTAATGATGCTGAAAATTCAGCTTTGCATCACAGGAATAAATTACATATTAAAATATGTTACAAAGGAAAACAATTCTTTTAAGCTGTAATAATATTTCACCTTATTACTGTTTTTACTGTATTTTTGATAAAACAAATGCAGCCTTAAGAGACTTCTTTAAACATTAAAAACATTTTAAAAATTACTTACTGACCTCAATTTTTTTGACAGTAGTGTATGACACAATTTATTATTATTATTATTTTATATTTTAGAATATATTAGATTTTGTTGAAATTAAAGCATCTGACTAAATAACTAATTTAAATGTTTTCATTTTATTTTATTATTATTATTTATTTTTTCAATTTTATTCGTATTTTTATTGGGATTATGAACTTGCTACTTTGGCCTGAAGGTGGGTCTGATTTCTTGGAAAGTTCTGTAGCAATTTTTCCAAATGAAATAATAAAAATACCTGAAGTTTTCAGTCTCAAATAGCACAGTTTTCTGAAAATGACTTTTATGAACAGAATGATTTTTTCTTTTGCACTATCAAATTGTGTTGGTAAGGGAGCTAGTCCAGCACCTGTTTTAGACTTCATGAATATCAGTTATAACATCCCACCTGTGTTAAATTGGCAATAATTTAGAAAAAAGGACAGCTTGGAGGGTACGTAGGGTCGTTCCGCCCCGCAGACACGGCCTGTCGAAAAGTAAGCAGCGGACAGCATTGATTGTCTCCTTATTACCACCGTGCCATTTTGCATAAGCAGCACAATGTGCTGATAGAAACAAGTGTGGCTTCAGGTGTGAAGCAGACACCCAGAAAATGAGTTAGCCTCTCTCTCTCTCTCTCTCTCTCTCTCTCTCTCTTTCTCACAGCACATAAACGCAGCTATCTAACAAAAATATCAGCCATGTCAAGGAGCCAGGAGCAGCCGGCGTGACTGAAGGCGGCCACCGAACCAACGCTCTCGACCGGCTGACCTTGTGTCCACAGACGTACTCGCTAACATTTGCGTCAAACAATGAATGTTCTGGGCCATTCTGCAAGAAATGTTTCAGAAATGAAAAGATATTTTATTCGTTTGCACAATGTGTTGTTTGCACTGATGGATAGAGGTGGGCATGAAACTCACCTCTCCTGAACCTTTACTTCATGTATATATGCAAACACACACACACCTCCAACTCTTAAAGGGACAGTTCACTCTAAAATGAAAGCTGTCTTAATTAACCCTATAAAGTCTAATATTTGAGATGCCAATTACTAGGGCCAATTATTTAATCAAAACTTGATCAAAAACCTGTCGTCTGATTGATAGTTCATACATTTTTAGCATGTAAAAGGCCTCTTAATATCATCCTAAAAACACCCTTCGGCTTGTGGCTCACGTGTCTTTTTGATGTGAAATCTTTACTTATTTTAATAAAGTAAAAGTAAGAATAACATTTATGTTGTTATTAATATTTCAAGATAAACACTTACTGGACTGTATAAAATCTTAAAATGTAAGTATCAAATATGATCCATCAGGCTTTTGAGGAATGTTTATTTGTTCATCTCTTAATCATCATTTTAATGCATTGCATTATATGTTTTGAAACTACAGAGCATAAAACTAAGTATTTAAATATCATCTTACTAAAACAGTTTATTGGGAGATACAGAGTGGCAACTGATATTGATGTGCATTTTATCAAAGTATTGTTATACTGTTATAAAGATCTCATTGATTTACATTTCAAGCCATCAGAATTAATCTTTTTGACCATATAACTATAAGAAACTGCACCAAATTGCATTTTTTTTGCTCAGTTTTGGCCTCTGAATAAAATAAAGGTGTTTTTTCCTCCTCAATATGATCTCCATATTCTTATATCATACTATATGAGCCATAAATGCCTGACGTATCACATATGTTACTAAACAAAAGACAAATATGCAAACTTTTAAAAATATTTTTGGTTACTTTATTTATTTATTTATTTTTGATAAATACATAGCATTTTTTAGAAGGTTCAATATACTGTTACATTTTTATGATTTTTTATTGTTTTAGTTATTATTTTTATGATTTTTTTTTAGATTTTTTGTTACTTTACTTTTATTTATGTATTTATTTTTATTCATAATTTTTTATGAGTTCAATATATTGTTACATTTTTATTATTTGTTATTATTATTATTATTTTTGTTGTTTCATATTTCACCCTCATGTCATTCCAACACCATTATGCCTTTTTCTGCAAAACACAAACGATAGATAGATAGATATAGATAGGTAGGTAGATAGATAGATAGATAGATAGATAGATAGACAGAAGAAAGAAAGTCATGCGGGTGAGTAAAGGAAGACAGAATTTCCATTTTTGGGTGAGCTGTCCCTTTAAGTGTTCAGCACTGCTTGACTCTCATATAGGTCCTCTTTGCCAAACAAGAAGGGCTTCATTTCCATTTTTCTGCCTCATGTTTTTCACCTCGTCCCTCGACCCCTTCCCTCCTTAGAAAACTGATTACAAATGGTCAATTTGAAAATGGAGTCCGAAGTCCCCAAGGCCACTCGCTTGTCAAACTGAAAAAGGCACAAGGACGAACAGGAGGCCGCCCGGAAATGGCGAGACGAGAGAGAACACATGACAAATTCTCGCCTGGCAAAAGAAGAGAGATGGGGGAACGTGGGGGACTTGGATCTTCAACATCTTGCCTTCAGCATTTATATCACAAGTCTCCACAAAGCAGCCATGGATCATTCTAGTCACTTGGTGTTAGCGCTATGGAGAAAAGCCATGGGCTGTCAGCGAGTGCAGGCCTTTCATATTTTACCAGAGACAGCACCTCTCTGCCTCCATCTCACTCAAAGCTAATGCTCGCCTTTGAGGACAATATCTTCAAAATCTCTCTCGCTCTCTCTCTCTCTCTTTTCCTGCTGAGAGGCTATTTTTGAATATGTTGCTGCCCCGCTCGCGATCCGCTTGAGGAATCAAAGTTCGTCTGTCCTGCAGTACTAGATGTGGCACTGTTCATTTTTCTGTCAACAACAATTTAGAAAGTCTTTGTTTTTGGCTGGCTTTATAACGGCTGATCTGGGTTGTTAAAAGCAATACTGGGCTTATTTCTTAGAATCATTGCTAGTATTGCAGTCATTTAGCTGTGTTCTTGTGAGGTTGACACTATTGTTTTAGTGGTTGGGGTCCCAAAGACCCCAATGATGTATGTATGTATAAAATATTTCTATTGTAGTATTATATTATAAAGAATATGAATATTATTTTAAAATATTAATATTGTAATGCAATATTAAGCAATCTCTTATTTTACCTTACATTTTTTTTCGATTAACATCTTGTGAAGTGAAAAGCCAAAATAAAAGTCTATAATCCATAATAACACTTTCTCCTGTAAAAAAAAAAAAATCCCTTATTGTCCTCTCACATCAAAATCTGTTTTTGCTGGTGCTTGATCTGTGCATATTTCTCTCCTGATTCAGATGAGATGACTTTTTCACTGGAGACTCTCAGATCATCTAAGATGTCGGTGAGTTTGTTTCTTCATCAGATTTGGAGAAATGAGCATTACATCACTTGTTCATCAATAAATGCTCTGCAGTGAATGGGTGCCGTCAGAATGAGAGTCCAAACATCTGATAAAAACATCACAATAATCCACAACTAATCCACACCACTCCAGTCCATCAGTTAACATCCTGTGAAGTGAAACGCTGCTTGTTTGTAAGAAACAATCATTAAGATGTTCTTTATTATTTTTTTTAACCTCAAACCATTGCTTGCTGCTAAAATATAACTTCTCTATCCATAATATTGCTTTCTCTGCAGTGGAAAAGTTGTCTAGTCTGAATCAGGAGAGAAATATGCACAGATCAAGTACTGTTTATGAAGCCAAAACAGTTCTAAACAAACAATTTTGATGTGAGAGGACAACAGAGGATGGACTTTTTCACTGGAGGAAGCGTTATTATGGATTATGGATTCGTATTTTAGCTGGAAGCAAAGGTTTGAAGTAAAATGCCTTAATGATGGATTTTTGTTCTTACAAACACACAGCTTTTAACTTCACAAGACATTATTAGATGGACTGGAGTGGTGTGGATTACTTGTGGATTATTGTGACGTTTTCATCCAGGTGTTTGGACTCTGACGGCACCCATTCACTCCATTGGTGAGCAAGTGATGCAATGCTAAACTTCTCCAAATCTGTTCCCATGAAGAAACAAACTTATCTACATCTTGGATGGGCTGAGGGTGAGTACATTACCAGCAAATTATCCTTTTTGAGTGAACTATTCCTTTAAGAAAATTTCTTTTTCACAATGTGTTGTTGCCAAAAAAAAAAAAAAAAAAGTTGTAGAAAAATACAATAAAATCAAAATGATCAATATGCAGGAATGTGTAATCTCTTCTGTGCACAACAGTCAGACAATCTGACTAATGTGAAAACTTTAATAATTAACTTATATGCACAGTTGTTTCACAGAAGACATTTAAAGAGTGTTCTTAAGTAATATTAATTTAATAAATACATATTCAAGCTATTAAAATGGGCCAGGGGTCTCTGAGACCCCACGCACATGCTTTAATCTTGTGAATGGGTTAAATAACACAAGGCCTCAAAACTGCAAACAGCTGAAGAAAATTGTTTCTAAAGCATACAATTCTCACAGAGGGAGTTTATAAAGGTCAGCAGCCTTGTGAGTCATTTTGAGAATATGTTTTCAGCTGTTCATTTCTATTATAATTAGAAAGTAAAGCTTCTGAGATTGTTTGGGCCCTTGACACTTATGATTCACCAAAGAGCATCTCTAATGAGATGGGATGTATATTTTTAACAAAGTGTTCCTACTTCTTTTCAAAGAAGCTTACCTAGCAAGTACATGAAGGGCTGACTCAGACAACAGACAGAAAATTACAGTTTTTGAAGTCAATGAACTGGTGGCACAAAACTCATTAAACACTGCTGAAAACTAGATAAATGTAAATCACAGTGAATCAAAAGTAGAAAACTACTCCTTTACTTGTTAACTGAACTAACAGCCAATGTTGACTCTCCAAAATTATTATTTTTTTATTCAGTATTTTACAGTACAAATATCTAAACATTCTTAAATCAAGATACATTTACTTGAGAAGCAAAATGGCAAGATATTAAGGGCTGGATTTACTAAACAGGGCAAATTAGAGTGAATCCCACAAAAGTGCAAATTGGAGTAGAAAGTTTTGCAGATGATCTACTGACAATGTACAAATTAAAGAACACAGACACAGCTGGATCATTTACATAATGGCCAAAACAATCTACGAAGAACAGCACAAATTAGCAACTATTGGAGACACGTCAAGCTCAAAATGGTTTAAGACATGCTTTTTTGGCATTAAAGAATGGCACAATTACCTGTAAACCTAGCAAATAACTTTGCTTGATTCATTTAAATACCTTTCTCTCCTAAATGTTGTGTTTGAAAGGGAAAATCCTACAAATGCATATGCAATAAGGTCAGCTGCAAAAAAACAAAAAAAAACAAAAAAACAAAACAAAAAAAAAAACATGCTATGCACACCATTTCATTACTAATGTTTCACTGCATGTGTTTAGGCAATCCTGACAGTATTTTTTAATGCTAAAAGCAGGTTTACTCACTGCTGATGTGCAATGGTGATTTTCTTACTTATTATTTTTGTCTTGTTTTCTATTATAAGTATCTAAACATATACAGTTACTTGAGAAGCAAAATAACAAGATATACCCCCGGTTTCACAGACAAGACTTAAGCCTAGTCCTAGACTAAAATGTAAATCTGAGCTGTTTCAACTGAAAGAAACTTGTACTGATTGATCTTAAAACATGCCAGTGTCTTTGTTTTGTCTTAAGATGCACAGCAGTAATGCTTTTTTCTAAGGCATGTTTATAAAAATTACTTAAATGTCCTAGTTGAACTATGGCCTAATCCTGGTTTAGGCTAAGCCCTGTCTATGAAACCGGGCCATTAAGTCTTATTTTCTGAAAAATGTATCAAAATTAAGCATGTTTTTACTTTAAATGAGAAAAAATATCTGCCAATGGGGCAAGAAAAAATGCTTTCCCTGTAAATAAAGATTATTTTTTCTTACCCCATCAGCAGATTTTTTTCTTGTTTTAAGAAAAAACTAACAAAATTTTTGATAATGTTTAAAAAAAATTAGACTTAATATCTTAAGCCATTTTGCTTCTCAAGTAAATGCATCTCAATTCAAGAATATTTAAATATTTGTACTGGAAAACAAGACAAAATTACAAAGTAAGAAAACAATTTTTTTTTACAGTATGCTGCTGCAAGCTGTTAACAAACCTTAGTAAGTCTTGGTTTCTAAAAAATGCATCAAAATAAAGTGAGTTTTTGTTTAAAACAAGAAAATTTACCATTTATGCCAATGGGGCAAGAAAAGTGAACTTGTTTTAACTCCATTGGCAGATTCTGAAGTGTTTCTTGTTTTAAGCATAAACTCACTTCATTTTGATGCAGAAAACAAGACTACATCTTAAGTAATTTTGCTTCGCAAGTAAATGTATCTTGAAAATGATTAGATATTTTTACTGGAAAATTATTTTTGCTCTAATTTAGGGGGCGTTTACACAACACAATTTTTAACTAAAAACAGAACACTTTTCGCCCCAGTTTTGGACGTTAATTTACAGGACGATGAAATTTTGGGGGCCTGAAATGCAAACTTTTGAAATACCGATAACATTATCTTCGTGTAAACTACAAAAACATGAATTTGTGAAAACGGTGACGATATACGCGTACGCATTACACGTTTACGTAGTGTTTCTTTACAAAGTGACATCACCAACTACTGGCCTTAAGTTGTTTTTGTGGATTCATGTGAACGGGGATCGTTTTGATAATGTTATCGCGTGTACGCTCAAAAACGCAAAGGAAATCTTTTCCATTTTTAGTACATCGTTGTCACGTAAACATACCCTTAAAGAAATTTTGACCACACAAACTCAAGTCCCTGTCTAAATACAAACTGTTAATTAAATTTTTGACAAGACTGTGGAAAATATTCTGCTATATCATAAAGGATGCAACATAAACCCTACTCAGAAACCGGAATCATGTAATGGTCCACCTAATCCCCTGATTCAGGCGAAAGCTAAATTTGTCAAGCCTCTTAAAAGTTGAGTGAAGAGGTGGACTGTGTCTTTGAGAGGCTCAAGGACGGCTTGTATTCTCTCTGAAATATATATAAGGATGCAAACGACCAACTCAAATACATAGACACGGCTACATCACTTCAGCGTCTCCCCTTACAAAATCGTCTTACCAAAAATGTTAAATATAACAGTGATAAACCCTGGTTCACCCCAGAGATTATGGGCTTAACAAAAAAGGAGACAAAAATGATGGCCTATACAAAGGCTAAATATAATCTTTACAAAAAGTTTTGGGCTCAAACAGCTGCACAAAGCGAACACTGGGCATTAAAACTCTAAAAATAAATCATCCCGTGCGGCAGAGGACACCATGCCATCAAATTGCATTACATATTTTATTCACTGTGCAATCGAAGGTCAACATAATATACAAAAATCAGCTGGACATAAGTATTTAAAAACATTTCCAATCTATTATTGTCTCATTTTATTGTTCATTTTAGCTGTGATCAATTATTGTTCATTTACCTAATGAGATATAGTGGGTTTCTTCAGCAAAAGCTCATCTTTGGCTCTTTCCTCAGCCAGCAGCAAACAGAATGAAATCAAACAGACTACAAAGTGAAACCTGTGGATGATGCAGTCAGCTTGTGTCTGATCATTTCTGATCATGACCCAGAAATAAGTCACTGGACAGCAATGCAACATCGATGCCATCATGGACAGGTTGCGTCATATGCCCTCAGCTTCTAAAATTGGCAACTATATTATGCAAAGTACAGTAAAATGTCATTTAAATGTGAAATTAAATACAGGTTTGCTTGAAGTGAGTAAACGGGGTTTGTGTCAACAGAATGAACTTAAAATGGACTGTATTCCCATTCAGCTTATGTTGTGTTAATCATTTTGCATTGCTGGACTTGTGCAGGTCATGGTAGTATTAATATTTTGCTGTATTCAAACTTACCGACATTTTGATACATCTTTGTATGAAAATAACTGGGATTGTGTTGTAAAAATGTATACACTACAGTTCAAAGGTTTCTCTTATAAGGCTATATTTATTTGATAAAAAATACAGTAAAAGCAGTAATATTGTAAAATATTACAATTTAAAATAACTGTTTTCTATTTGATTATATTTTAAAATTAAATGTATTCCTGTGATGCAAAGCTGAAATTTCAGCATCATTACTCCAGTCTTCAGTGTCACATGATCCTTCAGGAATCATACTAATATGCTGATTTGATGCTCAAGAAACATTTCAGATTATTATCAATGTTAAAAACAGTGCTTCTTAATATTTTCTTTTGGTCAATTCCTGTTTTAGACACACACACACACACACACACACACACACACACACACACACACACACACACACATATATATAACTCTAAATTAATGTCTGAAAGTAACATTAATAAATATGTGTTTCAAGGACACTTAAAAATATTAAAATGCAAAATAGCAGACAGTTTGTGTATAAACAGAATATGGCCTGTAGTACAAAATTAATGCCCTTTTAGCTTGACAGCAAATGCACTTTGCACTTTTTTAGTTTTTAAACATGCTATTTTTTATTTATAACTGTGATGCAAACATTGACTGTTTTAAAATATCATATTTTGGTACAGTTGAACAGGTTGACGAAGATAAAAACTGTTCCACATGACAGAGAGGAATATTGAAAGCTTTTTCTTCTGTCATCTGACCACAGTCACGCTGAAGGGAGAATGTTTGACAACTGGACTTGACTGAGGCTTTTTCACAAACATGTACGTGTAAGCCAGAAGACATCCATCAGATCGCTTCTGAGCAAGTCAGCACAAATAAACAGGGATCTACACTCCAATCCTTGCAAAGCCTCTGTAGTTGCCTGTCAAACAGAGCTAGCATTTCAAATTCACAGCAGGAATATATGTCCCTCCATCCGTTTTCAATGGGAATTTTGTGTTATATTTAAGGAGTCACTGTTCAGATGTTATTTATTCACAATTTGATAAATGATTGTTTTTAGTCTAAATACAAAAAAACCCACTTCCTCCACAGTTGTAACAATGTGTTGAAAGAATAGCGGCCTTGTAGAATGACATGATATAATAGTCAGGATTTTTTTTTAAATGCAACAGTTTATTGAAACTGAATAAAAATATAATATAAAAATATAAAAATATATTTTGGTAAAAATACCAAAATATATCTCAAATACACAAATATCTAATAATAATAATAATAATAATAATAAATTATTTTATTTACTTTTTGTTGAGTGTCATACAGAGTATCAGACAAAAACATATAAAAGAAAAAAGAAAAAAGAAAATAGGTTTGCATGAGTTTTATATTTATTATTTATTTATTTTTTATTTTTTTTGTGTGTGTATCATATTTGATACATCAGGCATTTATGGCTCATATGATACAGTGAGAATATAGAGCTCGTATCGAGGAGAAAAAAAACACCTCAATTTTATTGAGAGGCCTGAACTGAGCAAAAATATACAATTTGGTGCAGTTTCTGATAATAATATGGCCAAAAAGTAAAATTCTGACAGCTTGTAATGTAAATCAATGAGATCTTTACAACAGTATAACAAACTACTTACATAAAATGTATAAAAATATGAGTTGCCACTCTGTACCAACCAGTAATAATACAGTATATCTTAGTAAGATGATATTTAAATGCTTAGTTTAATGATCAAATGTAGTTTCAAAACATATAATTCAATGCAATACAATGATGATTGAGAGATGAACAAACAAATGTTCCTGGTCATATTTGATACTCATATTTTATGGTGTATGGATAATCAAGTAAAACCAGTATGTGTTTGTCTTCGACTAACAATATAAAAGTTATCCACATGTTTACGTTGTAAAAATCAGTAAAGATTTCACAGCAAAAAGACACATGAACCACAAGCTGAAGGGGGACGATTTTGCAATTACACACACACACACACACACACACACACACAAAAAAAAAAATGCTAAAAAAAAAGCAGTGAATCCCAGGCTGTAAATCCCAGATCCATCAGTGTGCATCTTGACTTAACATTGATTGACCAGTTACTTAACACAGGTCAGTAACCTCACACCTCGTCCACTTAACCTCGTTACCACAAGTGACCTCGACGAACCTCAAGTCGCTGACCTTAGCTTTATACACTCACACTTTCAGAGAAACACGTACAGGCCTACACATAGACAAATGAACAAACACACACACACATATAGATGCTCCACAATACATTCTCGCTCCCTGTGTGTCCTCGCTCCCCAAAGCCTGTAAGATTTATTGCCTTTTAAATGAGCTGTCATTGAATTAAACAACAATGCTGAGAAAATGCTAGTTGGCATCCTTCACCTGGCCTGCGTGCAGCTGAAAATAGCTGGAGATAATTGTAACGACCCAGTCGTCCTCTGCCCGCCCATTCAAAGGCACACGGGTCTCACGTGTGTGCGTGTGTTGCCCGTCGTTCCTGACACCTCCTTGGCAGGGAATCCGGCAGAAGAGGACGGGATGGATGCTGTTTACTGAGAATGCACTCTTCTTATAAGAGCAGATGCTTAATGTTGTGTGTGTTTCTAGAACTGCATCCAAAAAGTCAATGAGTGAGAGAGATAAACAGAATCTGAGCTGAAACTAAATTCAGCTGAAGTCAACATGAAACAGCACTTGCAACCCATTTTGTTTCTGTAATGTGATGTATTTCTGTATGAAACAGAAAATTCAGTGGGGAAAAACAGGACTTCATTTTGTCCATTGGAAATTGATTGAACATCAATAGTTGATAGTCAATTCTGGACAACTACCAAGAAGGTATAAATAAGATCTGCTGTTTTGTACTGTAAATACATTTTAGTAGCAACTATTCTGAGCTGCGCAAAAAACAAACAAACAAACAAACAAATAAAAACATTCTAATGGAGGAATATTTTATATTCCTCCATAATATTTTTTATTTTATTTTTTAATACATAAAATAGTGCTAATAAGGAGAAAAAAGTTAAAGTAAAAAAAAAAACAAAAAACAAAAATCAAAATGAAATGAATCAAAACAGAAATGTCATGTGACATCTCTGTAACACACATGGTCAAAAATGATTTTCCTTAAAAATTGTCCTGGATTTTTCTGGAATTACATTAATATTTCTTCAATTGACATTTCATGGAACTCCTACAAATTTGAAAGAAGTCAATCATCATGGATTATTCAATATTGCTCCAAACAAACAAACAAACAAACAAACAAATTTATATTTATTGTCATTCGGAACAGCTAATTGTGCATTTTTCAAATTGCTGCATGTGTTCATTTTTGTCTGAATTCACAATAATCAGAATTTTATTATTTATCCATAACTGCAATTCTATGGTAAACACTTGAAAAAATGAATGAATATAATAAAATGCTACTATCTATAAAAAAATTTCAATGTAAAATTGAAAATTCATCTAAAAGAATATAGAGAAATATTTGTGATTTTATTTGTAATTTTTTGCAAAAAAAATGTTATTGTGTCAGACTGCATGGCTTCACGAATGACTGTCAATGGAGAAAAATGTTTTGCAGTCACATAGCGTAGTTACACGTCTACCAGCAGGGGCTTACAGCACCACATGCTAACCAGGGGTGCGTTTCCCAAAAGCAACTATGGTCGCAAGTTATGTCGTTACCAATAGAGTTCAATGGGACTTACCACCATAGTTAGCAAACGATGCTTTTGGGAAACGCACCCCAGTCCTGTTTGTTTTTCCAAGTAATATTTGAAGAATATATTCTTCAAGAACATGAAAGAAGCAGCATACTGATTTTCAACTTCATTGATCATATGGCAGCAGACTTCTAAGCATTTTTTATTTGTAGCGCCATCTACGGGCAGAATTTGATGCAACTTGGTGAACATCCTCAAAATGTTTGGTTGTGTATGTGTGCCAAATTTTGTTAAGATTGTACTTTGCATTTGGCAGATATAGGTGAATTCATTAAAATGCACAACAGCATAGTTTACTTACATCTTCACAATGCATAAATGTATCAAAATTCTTGTGATAGATTTTTGGCGAAGATTGGAGGAGAAAAAAAATATCTCTAGATATCAAACTACTCCAATTCATAGTGACAGAAACTTAAGAAACCTTGATGAAGTCAGCTGAAAAGGAAAGCCATTTCAGAGACGTGTCATTTTGATGAAAGATTAAAAACACTTTATTTTTCTTCAGAATTAAGTGCATTGATTAATTGTGCACATTGTGTACATCACTTCTGCACAAACATTCTCGTAGTACATTTTACAAAAAAAAACCAAAAAAAAAAAACCTGCTATTTCTGTCTTTCTACAGTACTTTGAAATGTCACGTTGAATACAATGTGTTATTTGCTGTTTCTTAAAAATTTCTGTGTGAAAATTGTTGTTGAACAATTCATGGAAGAATTGTTCACAATAAGATCCATTGTGAAGAGTTGATCTTCACCGCTGGGAACGGCAGTACTGGCACACACATTATACATATACATACACACTTACCTCATTCCAACCCCTGCTGTTTAGCCATCGGAGAGCGGGTGCACACGTAATCTCGATGGCACACGGACATTTCACACACTCTTCTACCCCTTTACAGTATACATACCCCGGATAAACCACACATACACACTGTTGTTAGTTTGAAGTTTTATTTTTAGTTCGTTTTGTCTTGTGTTTGTGTGGGAAGTAGTCGGACTCCCACGTTGCGCCGGCCAAACCAAACGATCGAGCGGCGCCCGCTTATGACGTCACGGCCCGCGCCGCGCCGGCGCAATGCGATCGTAGTCCGACGAAACCAATGTTGTTTTTGTGTGGGGAACTGTCGTCTTTTCTGTGAAGAGAAAGGATATTAAATGTTAATGATTTGTGTTATTAGTATATGTCCTAATAATGGTTTATTAGTTTTTTTGTTTCATAATGTGAGTTGATGTTTATGTGATGTTTATGATTTAAAATGAGTTTAGAAGATTAAATACTTACCTCCTAATGGTACCCTCCAGGTAGGGGGTGGAGCCTGGCCTATAAGAAGGGAGGCCAGGCTCACATCAAGTTGCTTGTTTACCAAGTCAGCGAACGTGCTACTGCGGTGCCGTAAGCAAAACAGACCTCTAGTATATTGTGGATACTCGTTTGTACATATTATTTATTTTGTTTGTTTTGGTACTTTGTTTTTTTTTGTTTTTGGACTGAGCATTTGTGTAAATACTCTCACCACTGGATATTTTTACGGCGCACTGTAAATAAAAGTCACCTTTCATTTACTGGTACGAGTAAAGCCATCATTTATTTTATTTTTTTTTCCCGGACCTAAAACGTCCCGCAGTAGATCTGCAAGGGTCTACTGCATCACATCCATAAAACACATTTAGAAAATAGATGGGGAGGGGGGGTGAATTTTCATTTCGTGCTGACTTTAAAACTCCTAAACATTGCTGATGCTTTTAGTATCCTAACACTGAGGTTACACATATCTTTAACCAGAGAAATAGGGTGAACTTATTGATTTGATATCTAGGCTTCTACATAGAGCTCCAAAATCAATACCATATATCATTTTCACATTGATAATGGATAAAATGGGACTTCATACACTGTAGCCAATGGAAAGACCAGATGAATCAGTACAATGATACTTAATACATTTTCCATTCCGTTTTAATGACTAATGCAACATGTTCATGTTTGCTCATAGCAGATCCTTACTGTAATACACATGTATATATAGCACCGTAAGACAGTGAGGCATTTCCCAAATGGCCAGTCCCTGATGTCAGAATCAAATTTCAGCCTTTTTTCATGGAGGATTTCAGCTGCAGCAGCGCTAAATTTCCGCACTGTATAATTAATCCCCGTCAGGTAAAATAGCTGACGTATAAAGTGCCTTTGATGATGCAACGGTTCAGTGCCCTCCACCCCATACCATCCAGTGCATTGTTTGGCTCTGAAAGTGAAATATGTCAGCCCTAAGGAAACCATTTCTTCACCGCTTTCATGTCTCTAATGTACAGTAAAGAAGCACAATGTTGGTTCACTGTTGAGTGAGACATTTTAAGTGCACTAGCGTAAAAAAAAAAACACCCTCATGCAGCCACTGAGAAATACTAAGTTGTTCTTGACCAGGAGATAAGAGTTTATCTATTAATCAGGGCTTTTGCTATTTGAATGGTTGAACTTTGTGATTTACACCAGCAGGTGCATTCTTATTCTCATGCACATGCACACAAGCATATCTGTCTTATTCTGAAGAAATGATTCATCCTCCCAGCAATTTTCCAACTGCCTCGCTGATGCTGTCACGCTGAGCCATGCTGCTTCTTTGAGGATTGAGGTATTGACCGTCCAGATGAATCATTTACGGGAAAAGAGATTCAGATTCAGTCAATTCCACAAAGAGCTCTAGGTTTTGACAAGCACACCAGAAGCAGGGAAATAAATGTAAAAATGAAATGGAAGTGTGTCCTAGACTCCCATTTTTCAGGAGTTGAATATTTCTTTATGCAGGTACTGACTGCACGATTTAACAACAACAACAACAACAAAATCCATAAAAATGGCATTTGCTCAATCACTCTAGCTCTCTGCCTACATAAACCTACACCAACACAGCCATACGCTTTCAGATGAGGCTTCTTATGACTCACTACCTTTCAAGACATTTCCTTTAACCCTAAAACATAACACAGTGCAATGTGAAATTCAAAATATGGGTAAAACGCCTGCAAAAAAAAAAAAATCAATTCATATCAATAGTACACTTGGCTCTGTTTTTACATGCAGTTCTGGGTAGATGCAAATTGTAGTCCTATACTGATTACATGACGAAAACTGTAGTTAGTAACATAATCTATTAGATTACTCATTTTAGGTAATGCATTATGACTACTTTTAGATTACTTCATAGCTTCATTTTGACCTAACTCATTTATCACATAGGTTTGAGTGGGATTAAGTACCATATTGATAGAAAGAAAAAAAGAAAAGATTTTTGCATTCTTTGAATAAAATATTTGAAAATAAAAATAATCAGAATAAACTGTTCGAACGCTAAAAATAAAAACATTTTATTTATTTATTTATTTATTTATTTATTTATTTATGTCAATGTGACCATTAATCAATGTCAAAGAACTGTGAACATGCGAATGTGTTGCATTTTCAAACATTTTAAAACTAAAATGTAATTTCTAAAATGTAATTGTTTTAAAACAAAATTAGCATTTTAAAACATAATATAATCTAATTACAAGTACTTAATTTTTGGAATCTGATTACATAATCTGGATTACATGTAATCAGTTACTACCCAGCACTGTGTGTGTGTGTCTGAGGAAGAGAGAGAAAGAGAGAGAGAAAGGGCTTTTTAAAAATCTAATTTAATACTAATACCTTAATAATATTTTTTATTACATATTATCAATATCACAATTTGAGTTGGCATGAAAAATTACTATGCATTTTAGAATATCTTAGTGTTTACCTTGTCTCCCTTTTTGCTATAATGCACTTAAAGGGGTAGTTCGCCCAAAAATGAAAATTATGCCACCATTTAATCATTTTAATTTCTTAATGAACTATCCCTATAAGTCACATAACATGCAAGAACCAGTGAAGTGTGTTATTATATGACGTGGTCTCTGTATACATGACATTCTGTTTGTTTTGTTTTAGATGTAAATTGCATTTTGAATCCCGGATTTTAAGTATGTTCTCAGTCTTCTTGACCACACCGTGTATAATCTGCTTGCATAATTGAAGTATGGAGCAAAGAGAGCATAAATCACTGTTTCTTTATACAGACGTTTAAAAATGACAGAATCAACCTTTTTAAACTTGGATTTTGCAGGTTTCCCACTCACAAATCAGGCTAAAAAAAATGGCTAAGCACTGAAAGAACATGCATTAGAGAAAAATGAAACAACACTGGATTTGCAGTCAGCCAAGGATAGAAGGGCTGTTGGGAAATAGTGACGTAAAACTTCTAAAGCCCATTTCAGCTTTCGACAGATAATGTGTTCCATTGGCGGCCCCTCAAAGGATGAGGGATTTTCAGACTCATTCTAACCCAGCACTCATTTAGAACTTATTAAACTCATTACTGACCCAATTGTACATATTTAACATTTGTGGGTCCATTTCCACTTCACGACAGAGAGATGAGGCTGAAACTAGGGAGCTTTACAATACCTATAAAAAACTGCTGAAGCATGCAGATAAGCCCCAAATGGCAGTGATTTATCAAGCGATCATGCCAATTAAGTTGTGAACTTGAACGGGTCGCTTTCTACCGGGTCTGTGGAAGGAAAAACCTTAACCAAGATCCATTTGACAACAGCAAAATAACTTGGGTAATTTGATTACATTTGTGCGGATAAACCATTTGACGATTAAGCTGAAATCTGATACTGGAGTAATTCACTGCAGGATGTGTAACTTATACATATCTCTGATTTCATTTCCGTCAATAAAATTTTTCCAGCATTTTGGATTTTTTTGCAACTCGTTCTACGTTTTTCACCCAATCAGAACCAACCAAGTGCAGAAACATTCTCTGGAGTCTGTTGATCAATAATTAATGAAAAAAGATGAATTTCCAATTCTCCGTTGTGACACCAAAATGTTTGAAGGGGGTGTGGCCTCTTTTACTAAAATGGCTATAACTCTTGAATGGAATGAGATATTTTTACCAAACTTGGCTCACATATTAGTTCAATCTAAGGGCATGTAAAAAAAAAAAACTTGGTCACCTGGTGGAGCTATAACAAGAAAAAAATCATGAAAATGGCCCTAACTATGCAATCGTTGTTCTGATTGATTTGAAAATTGGCATGCATTGCAAATGACTTCTAGGTTTTTCACCCAGTCGGAACCAAACCAGTGCAGAAATATTCTCTGGAGTACTTTTAGCAATAATTACTGAAAAAAAGTTGAATTTCCGATTCACTGTTGAGACAGGACACCAAAATATTCAAAGGGGGCGTGGCAACTTTTACTAAAATGGCTATAACTCGCAAATGGAATGAGATATTTTCACCAAACTTGGCTTACATGTGTATAGGCTCAATCTGAGGTCACGTAAAAAAAAAAAAAAAAAATCACTGTGCTTGGACACTTGATGGAGCTAAAAAAAAAAAAAATTAAGCAGAACATTAAGCAACAAAAAAATGATACTGGAGCAATTCATGGCAATTTCCAATTTCATTTCTGTCATTAAACATTTTCTGGAATATTTTCTTACTTTCTTACTTTTCCTACTTTTACAAACAAGTTCCAGGTTTTTCACCCAGTTGGAACCAAACCAGTGCAGAAACAATCTCTGGTGTTGAATTTTTTGAAAAAAGTTGAATTTCCAATGCACCGTTGCTACGTCAAAATGTTTGAAGGGGGGCGTGGCTACTTTTACTTAAATGGCTTTAAGTCTTCAATGGAATGAAATATTTTCACCAAATTTGGCACACATGTGTATGGTCTCAGTGTGAGGTCATGTAAAAAAAAAAATCTTGGTGCTTGGACACTTATTGGAACTATAACATGAAAAAACAAACAAACATGAAAATGGCTTTAACTATGCAACCGTTGTTTCGATTGACTTGAAAATTGACATTCAAGGTGCAATTATTATCCATGAGTACATTGACATAACTCACAGCAATATATTGGGCAAAATAAATGTCAGCAAATTATCAAGCGATCACGCCAATTAAATGGTAATTTTCTACTGGGTCTGGCAATACTGCTTGGTTCTTTTATGAAAGGTGAAACCTAAACCAAGATTTAACCTCTTAACTGTCACCCATCCCCTCAGTGGGACGCCTATGTTTACTTCACCATATTACAAATAAACTATACGTTGTTGGAAAGGTCTAAGACTCCTAAGTAGATATTTTACCACTGTTTTTTTGTTACAAATTATGTAAGAACAGTAATAGATTAATTTATGACAAGAGTGCACCTCAAAAATCTACATCATAACTGTCACATTTTGTTTCATGTCATGGTCTTAGTCTTCCCTGTGTGACCTAGTTTCTGTCTCCCCTTTGATTTTGTTATTTGATTCACGTGTGTCTCATTAATTATTCTCACGTGCCTCGCTACTTAAGTTCTAGTCTGTCCTGTGTTCCCTTGTCTGGTATTGTCAATAGTTTACGTGTGTTACCTGCCTGTCTGCCTGTGGATTTACCTTTGTGTGGATTATTAAAGACTATTTCCCTTCATCTTCTTCATGCAAGTTCTCTCATCAAGTTATATATATCTCTGATTTCATTTTCGTCAATAAAATTTTTCTGGCATTTTGGATTTTTTGCAAAACCTACTTTGAGAACTAGTTCTAGGTTTTTCACCCAGTGGGAAACAAACCAGTGCAGAAACATTCTCTGGAGTCCGTTTATGAATGCTTTTCATTTCCCATTCATCATTGCGAAGGAACACTGAAACATTTAAAGGGGACGTGGCCATGCTATAAGTCTTGAATAGAAAGATATTTTCACCACACTTGGCTCACATGTGTATGGGCTCAATCTAATGTCATGTAAAAATGGCTCTGACTATGCAACCATGCTTCCGATTGACTTGAAAATTGGCATGCATCGTCTTTGTCCAAGGTGCCATCATTGTCTACGAGGACATTGACATAACTGGCAGCAATTTATTAAGTGAAATAATTATCAAGTGATCATGCCAATTAAGTGGCAAACTTGGTCACTTGGTCTACTGGGTTTGGCAATACTTCCTGGTTCTTTTGTCTATGGAAGGTGAAACCTTAACTAAGATCCACTTGACAACAACAGGATTCAAAGTCTTGTTTAAAAATAGCTTGGGTAATTTGATTAGATTTGTGCGGATAAACCGTTTGATGATTAAGCAGAAATCTGATACGGGAGTAATTCACGGCATGATGTGTAAATTATGCAAATACCCTTGTGGAAAACTGAGTACTAGGAACATAACACTGGGATCATGAGGGTTTATTGACTCCAAGACTTTAGGCCGCCACATGAACACTTACATACACAATTAGATCTGCTGTCCAATTGTAAAAGCTGTTCCAAATGAACAGATTTATGTTTTCACAACACAAACTAGGAACTTGGAACGTCTCATAATTCAACCGTGCGCCGAAATCTGTTGGAACAGAAAGCGTCGTGTCCTCGCTGTCTTTGGATGGCTTTAAAACATGAGGGGAGAGAGGAAACAGATTGGTAGCCTTAGGTATGTGAAGGCAGGCCCATTCCCCTTGAGAGATGGATTAAGAGAGAGAGAAAATGAATTATTGCACTTTAAATAGCCTTTTGGCTTTCTTTGTCCCGTCCTATTTCATTTTCCAAATGAAGGCTGGACTTGAATGATATTCAGTTCAACCATCCGCACTTCTATCAACTACGTTCCGCTTTATTATAAGTTCACTTTAAGTTCATTTTTGCTATATTACAGTCAACAAAAGTACAAAAAAACGATTACATCCAGTTTAGCCAAAATAGCCATTTCAGCCTTGTGTAATTCACATAACTAGTTCTAGCTTTGAATCTATACATAGCATTGCTGCAAAAGATTCAAACAGCACTAAATAAGTTTTAAGATTTAAGAACACCAGTAAATAAAGCTGTAAATATTAAACCAGTCAATGCAATTCAAAATATAGCACAGTCATCTGTCCATATGTCAAATAGAAACCAAATGGAAGTGAGTAATGGCTGAATAATATACTGCATTATCACTCTATATGGAAATGTAACTCTCAAGCTTCACAAAACAACTGTAAGTGTTGTAATTATTTCTGTTATTCTGGGTTTCGTTAAGATTTCTTGTGCAGAACTGAGTTCTATCTAAAGCTGAAATAATGCGGCCTGGAACACTTCTGTTGCTTTATTAGGTTCTGTGGGTAAAACTTTTAAACACAAGAACAAGAAACACATTTAAACAAAGACTTTAAATGGTTGAAGCCCTTTGAGGAATATTACTAGATTGTTCACACAGCCTGAAAACTCTGCCATTGATCAATGTCAGTGAATCATTTTTGAAGAGCAAGACTCACAATGCAATTTCACAAGGTTTAAATGTATCCCATTTTAAAACAAAGCTCTGAATGCATCATAAGGAGACAAGCAAATCTTTATGCTGATCAGGATAATTAACTAAAACTAAATCTATTACTATTGAACACATTTTTCTTCATTGAAATGAAGTAAAATATCAATATAAGATGAAAAACCTAAAATAATGAAAATGAAAGCTCTAAAATGAAATAAAAACTAAAATTGAACAAAAACTAAGCTAAAAATAAATTAAACCTAAATATTTAACTAACGAAAATGGCAAAACAAATAAACATAAACATAACATATATATATATTGTATGGATGAATATTTAAAAAAAATTATAGCATATAAATAATACTAAAACACTGGTATTATTATTATTATTATTATTATTATTATTAATAATAATAATAATAATAATATACCTATTTTAATAAACTTAATCCTGTGGATAATATATTTTCAAATGTATCACCAACCAAAATTCAGGCATGCTACCTAAACTGAAAATCACTAGAAATGTGGAAAGAGCATCATATGTGAACCCACACTGTATGGAGGCTGCAAGATGGCCACAAAAAGAGTGAATTTATCAAGCCTTGCTTTCACACCTTTAACTGGACCTGAGCCGGGGGATTAGCACCTGAGCTGAGCCCACATATGAAACCAGTTTGGGGGTTTGGGCTTTGGTCAGGGGTTGACATCACTCATGCCTCTGGCTGGCTGGAAACACTGCAGAAGGGGGGAAGGGAGATCAAGATGAATGACCAGCAGGACACCGCTCCTCTATCATCATTTTAACACTTGTTTGTGTGTCAGTGTGTGTGTGCGTGAGAGAGAGAGAGAAAGACTAGTACGGTTTTATTGCACGTGGGGGTTGAAACACATGGCTATGGAAGATATGGGAGTCTTAATAATGACAAAGCAAAGCAAATATGAATGAATACATTCTTGTACTGGAATTATTTCCACTCAGTCATCCACACCTGTGTATGTATATGTACAAAATGTGTAAATTTCCACTTCATTTGTATTTGAAGTAGCACATTGAGTACAGAATTGTCATAATTGCTCTTATGTTCATACAGCTTTGTAAAGTGAATTTCTATACTGGCTAACAAAAAGTCTTATATATTAAGTTTTTGGTGATTTTTCAGAAACATTAATAGTAAGCTATAATGTTAAATTTAGTTACTAAATTCCTGTTCAGACCAAGAACAATAGCTGTAAAGATAATCATAAAGATTGAGATATATACAGTGGGTACAGAAAGTATTCAGACCCCCTTAAATTTTTCACTCTTTGTTATATTGCAGCCATTTGCTAAAATCATTTAAGTTCATTTTTTTTCCTCATTAATGTACACACAGCACCCCATATTGACAGAAAAACATAGAATTGTTGACATTTTTGCAGATTTATTAAAAAAGAAAAACTGAAATATCACATGGTCCTAAGTATTCAGACCCTTTGCTCAGTATTTAGTAGAAGCACCCTTTTGATCTAATACAGCCATGAGTCTTTTTGGGAAAGATGCAACAAGTTTCCACACCTGGATTTGGGGATCCTCTGCCATTCCTCCTTGCAGATCTTCTCCAGTTCTGTCAGGTTGGATGGTAAATGTTGGTGGACAGCCATTTTTAGGTCTCTCCAGAGATGCTCAATTGGGTTTAAGTCAGGGCTCTGGCTGGGCCATTCAAGAACAGTCACGGAGTTGTTGTGAAGCCACTCCTTCGTTATTTTAGCTGTGTGCTTAGGGTCATTCTCTTGTTGGAAGGTAAACCTTCAGCCCAGGCTGAGGTCCTGAGCACTCTGGAGAAGGTTTTCGTCCAGGATATCCCTGTACTTGGCCGCATTCATCTTTCCCTCGATTGCAACCAGTCGTCCTGTCCCTGCAGCTGAAAAACACCCCCACAGCATGATGCTGCCACCACCATGCTTCACTGTTGGGACTGTATTGGACAGGTGATGAGCAGTGCCTGGTTTTCTCCACACATACCGCTTAGAATTAAGGCCAAAAAGTTCTATCTTGGTCTCATCAGACCAGAGAATCTTATTTCTCACCATCTTAGCAAACTCCATGCGGGCTTTCATGTGTCTTGCACTGAGGAGAGGCTTCCGTCGGGCCACTCTGCCATAAAGCCCCGACTGGTGGAGGGCTGCAGTGATGGTTGACTTTCTACAACTTTCTCCCATCTCCCGACCGCATCTCTGGAGCTCAGCCACAGTGATCTTTGGGTTCTTCTTTACCTCTCTCACCAAGGCTCTTCTGCTCCAATAGCTCAGTTTGGCCGGACGGCCAGCTCTAGGAAGGGTTCTGGTCATCCCAAACATCTTCCATTTAAGGATTATGGAGGCCACTGTGCGCTTAGGAACCTTAAGTGCAGCAGAAATTTTTTTGTAACCTTGGCCAGATCTGTGCCACAATTCTGTCTCTGAGCTCTTCAGGCAGTTCCTTTGACCTCATGATTCTCATTTGCTCTGACATGCACTGTGAGCTGTAAGGTCTTATATAGACAGGTGTGTGGCTTTCCTAATCAAGTCCAATCAGTATAATCAAACACAGCTGGACTCAAATGAAGGTGTAGAACCATCTCAAGGATGATCAGAAGAAATGGACAGCACCTGAGTTAAATATATGAGTGTCACAGCAAAGGGTCTGAATACTTAGGACCATGTGATATTTCAGTTTTTCTTTTTTAATAAATCTGCAAAAATGTCAACAATTCTGTGTTTTTCTGTCAATATGGGGTGCTGTGTGTACATTAATGAGGGAAAAAATGAACTTAAATGATTTTAGCAAATGGCTGCAATATAACAAAGAGTGAAAAATTTAAGGGAGTCTGAATACTTTCCATACCCACTGTGTGTGTATGTGTGTGTATATATATATATATATATATCATTTTTTTTTTCATTTTGACTGTTTATCTTAGAATTATGACTCAGTATCTTATTTTGACTGTTTCTCATAATTTTAACTTTTTCTCATAATTTGACCATTATTGCAGATTAAATTTGATCATTTTTGGCTGCACAAAACAAACAAAGATGCTGCATATGATGGAAGCACGTTTCTGAATGAGTTACAAAAATGAAAACGTAATTGCGACTTTATTTCTCATAATTGTGACTTTAGAATTGAAAATGTGACTTCATATCTGACTTTCTTGTTTTAAACATTATCTCTCAGTTACCTTTTTTGATTATTTTTTTACTTAAACTTTAAAATTTCATCCATACTTCAACTTAAAAATTTAAGTTCATTTGCTGCGTTAAATTTAAGTATTATCAAACTGGCTGTAGAAGACATTGTACAAGTAATATTAAACTGAGCTGAATCTCAATTTAAAAAAAAAAAAAAAGTTGAAATTGAATTAAATTGAAGAGATAAAGTACATAAACATGTTGTCCTGATTTTTTGATCATATCTTTTTACAGTGCGTAGCATACAGGGCTGCAAAGAAAGTGAAATAATTCAAATACATGTTACGTGATATGTGCATAGGTGTGTGTGCTTGTTTTTCTTCCCTCCCTCTTTTGTTATTGCTAAATAAATCTAATATCTTATGGATCTGTGTTAGTATTCTCTTGTACTGCAGTGAAAAGTGGCTATGCATAAAATATAATCTCCTTTCAACAATACTTCTATAACAGATGTTAGAAGGGATTGTGAAAGATTTTTGTTATCAGCTTGTCACCATTTATAGCAACTCTGCAACACTTAATGTGATAATATGATGGTGGTCCAATCCAAACGGCCAAACACAAGATCTGGCCTTTGACTTTATACCCAGCACAGCTTAACTTCAAACTTCCAGACACATCCACACACCTGCCTGGCCAGCGGTGATGAAAATGGGTTTAGGGCACCCCATCCTGTGTTTCTGCCGCTGTTCACTGAGCACCTGTCGATAACTAATCCTGACCTTTCCCATCCGCAAAATTGAAAATAAGAATAAAATAAAATAGATGGCGGATGCTATCAAGGGGAGCACAGTGCTGGCGGAGGAAATGGTGTTACTAATGGATTTAGAGGTGGAAACACTATATTGCCAAAAGTATTGGGTCGCCCCCTTCTAATGAACAGGTTTGACTACTTTAGTAATTTCTGTGAGTACAAATCTTAATGTTAAAGCATATAATGATATTCTAGGAAATTGTGTGCTTCTAATATTATAGCAACAGTTTGGACAGGACCCTTTTCTCTTCTAACATGACAATGCCTCGGTGTATAAGGCAAGGTTCAAAAAGAAAATTACTGATTCAGTCAGTGTGGAAGAACTTGAATGGTCTGCATAAAACCAAGTCCTAATCCCAGTTTAACACCTCTGGTATGACTGTAAATGCAGGCCTTGAGCCAAAAACTCAAATGACTTGCCAACAAATGACTTGTACATACACTATATAGACAAAAATATTGGGACACCTCCTTCTTTAGAACAGAAAAATGCACTTCCAAATCTGTGGCAACAATGATGGGAACATAATTCATGTATTTAAAAATTGTATTTCCATCTCTGCAACAGTTTTGGAAGTGTCTAATAGGACTGTCATCTTGTATACAAGTCACATTGGTGTTTAGTGATGAGTTTTGGCTCAAGGTCTGCATTTACAGTCACACCAGAGCCAGTGTTCAACTGGGATTAGGACTTGGTTTTATGCAGACCAGTCAAGTTCTTCCACACTGACTGAATCAATCATTTTCTTTTTGAACCTTGCCTTATACACAGAGGCATTGTCATGTAAGAGAAAAGGATCCTGTCCAAACTGTTGCTATAATATTAGAAGCACACAATTTCCTAGAATATCATTATATGCTTTAACATTAAGATCTGTACTCAGAAATTACTAAAGTAGTCAGACCTGTTCATTAGAAGGGGGCGACCCAATACTTTTGGCAATATAGTGTGTATATATATATATATATATATATATATATATATGATGGCCCTTCCTGGGCCAGTCCTTTCACCCCTGGACAAGCTTCCTCCACACACCACAAGATCTCATTCCTTCCTTCGCCAAACCACATAGCCTAATCCCTGTTTCTAGGGAAAGAGAGAGGAATGTCTGATGATCATTGCCTCTCTCTCTCTCTCTCTCACTCACTCTCTCTCTCTCACACACACACACACACACAGATATATGGTCAGATATGCGTGCTGGAATGGGTGTCCTATGCAGAATGTGATGAGTATCTACCTATGCTTCCACTTGCATGTTCACAGATTGCTGGGAGTGAGCGTCTGTCCTCACTTGGCTCCGAGCCAGTCATACCTGTTAGAGCTGGAAATTACCTTCTCGTCTGCGCCGCAAGCATCTCCATGCATCAAGAACGTTCTGCATACATTTGGGTAACATTATGCCACAACCTGTGGTGAAGATGGAATATTGTCTAGATAGCTCCAAAAACCGACTGGGGGGGGAAGTGAGCCTTAAGATTGCCAGCTCGCCTCTTTCAGGGCTGCATCTGTTTCTCTTAGAACACTGAGGATTCTCTGTACAAGATTGTGGCTATTATGTTTGTTTTTGAGGATTTGTATATAATGTTGTGAAAGGATATGTAGGAAAACTTGTCGAAGGTATCATCCTTGTGGTGGAGAATTCAGATAATTCCTCACATACAAGAAATTATAGTTAAAATATAGCTGTTCAGTTTGTAGCTACCATTAGCATTAGAAAGAGAATTAGCATTTTGGAGCCATGGGTTGCTCTGCAATTTCCAATGGGATTTCACAACGGCAGATTTCAATTTCCCCGCTGAGAAAACCATCTAAAGCTGGTTTGCTGGTCTAAAGGCCTGTTCACACTAAGGATGGTAAAGATATCGTTTGAAAATCATTTGAATTTTTAAAGAATTGCAGAGTCCACACCACAGCTGCAACAATAATGGCATGCAGAGGAACAATATTGTTGGAATCATTTTCAAATTATTGTTTTTTTTTTCCAGCTGACGAACGATAAAAACTTTGACAGCCAATCAGAATCCATCCTGATTTAAAGAGCTCAAGCATTTAAAGTGGCAGACAACATAATTGCAGAGCATTCTTATAATAAACAGAATGTTACCATGCCTTAGTGTGGACGCTAATATAATTATCATTATCGTTATCTTTATAGTTATCGTTCTTGGTGTTAGCACTCTTTAGTCTCCCAACCTGGCCACACTTATGAAAATAAAGTGAGTTTAATTGTATTAAATTTGCACTTGTAGTGTTCTTCAAAACTCAAAGTATATTTTCAAAAAACTGTGTTAGCACATAATATAATATTAAAACAAAAGGCCACTTAAGCGTATTCAAGGAGAGACACTTACATGACTTTTTGTTGACACACATTTGTACACTTTTGAAAAGTGCACTAATGCAGTGCAATAATGTCAAACTAAAAGTTAGATTTTGTCATTCTTTAAAGAAGTACTTGATCATAATTTTAACTAGTGTGCTATTTGATATTAGATTAGATTTATAAGTATATTATGCACATTAATGTTTTTTTTTTAAATTGCAACTTCAATGAATGTCAAATTAAACATATTTTAATGCATTACATGCTAGTTTCAAAAGAACTGACATTAAATTATATTTTAGTTTACCATAAATGCTTATCAGTACATTCGGCAGTACGCTTTAGCCATATTTCAAAGGCAATTTAAGTAATGTGTAAACATCGGCTTGGCCAGGCTGAGAGAACAGCTAACTATCTAGTTTAAGCAGGTTTTGAGCACTTGTTATGTATAAAGTAAGTATTTATAAATGTAACTTGAAGAGACTTTTTGTTTATTACCATAAATCTCACAGTGATAGCCTACCTCAGATGTGAACTGTGAAATGGTTGTTTGCTTTAGCTGCTAACAAGTTGCTTTATAAGGACTAGCATGGTTGTCTGGCTCATCAAGCACATACCTGTGGTAATTGTAGTCCTTAATTGGCAACTAACACCTGATTGTGCATAATTACCTTGAATAAAAATCAGGAAGGTGAGATTAAAATCGTATGTAGATGCAGGAAGGTGCATTAACTAGCTTCATTATACATGCTAATTAAGCACTAAAACTCATGCAAGAAATAACTCTTCTCCCCAAATACCTCAGAACAGTCTCTTAGTAAATTAAGAAGGATTATTTCTTTCTCCCCATTGGTGAATAATAAACGTCTCTCTCCACATGAGAAAGAGAAACACGTGAAATGTTGAGAGCTTGCATCTGATGTTACGCTGGAGGCCACTAGAGGGTGTAGAACAGATAAAACCGGCCTTTCTGCTGTCTAATCCTTATCAATAGTGCTGCGAGAGATTGCCTGTAAGCCCCTGGACTGGGCTTAGCTTCAGTCTCTTTGATCCTTGTCATAAATAGGACAGCCATTCGATGTTCAATATGACAAGAGATGTTTCAAAGCAGGTCAGCAAACGGTAAACACGAGCAGCTGAAGAGTCTCTGAACGTGCTGACTTCATGTTTATTGTGCAGCGCTTATGTTCACAAAAGCACAAAATGTCCAAACTGGTTAAAAATATCTTTTCTTTTCAGTATTTTTTGAGTGCACAAGTCATGCCGGATACTTTTATGTTGCCTTTATGGTGGTTTTTGTTTTGTCTTTTTCTGGAGCTTGACAGATTTGGTGGCTATGACAACATTATTTTTTCATGCAATAGTCAATTTTGAGATTTGAGCATTTGTTAACTATATTTACTGCATTAACCAGCATTAACTAACAATGAGCAACACATTTGTTACAGTATTTATTAATCTTTAACAGTAATTAATAAAAAATAGCTGTTCATTGTTAGATCATGTTAGCTTAGGTGCATTAAATAACAGATAGAACTTTTGATTTTAATAATGTATTAGTAAATGTTGGAATCAACATTAACTAATAATAAATGCTTTAAAAGTATTTTTCATTAGTTCATGTTATCTAATGTATGAAAGCATACAAACAGAACATTATTGTAAAGTATTATCCTTTATCTATCCGCATCAATAGATTTCAGTTGCAAGGCTGTTTTCTCACAATTATTATTTTTTTTCTCATGAACTGAGTCAGAAATCACCACTCAAGCAGCAATTACATACACCAAACTTTACAGGTTTATTCCTTTCTATATTATGAATAAAATATGAACAAAAAAGTGGTTTGTTCATGTTTATATAACTGATTATATAACATTTTATTCCTAAAAACGTGATTTTGTTTTTCAGGCTGTTGACAGTATTTTATGAATAGTTATAAAAAGAGATATCCAAAATCCCCTCTGTTTTAGCTCTAATGTGTCATGAGAATTTTGAACCTGGCTTTATCCAATGGTTAGATTTCGGTTATGCAAATTAGTGCACATTTTTAATTAGATACTGCATCATTTGCATATTTAAACATAGCATTTAAGAAAACTTGTAATGTACCTTGATTAATCAAGTGGTGAACACTTCAAAAAAAAGTTCTTAATTAGCATCTATAAAGAACTATTAACAGCTTTTAACATGGAACCTTTCTATTGCAAAAAAAGATTCTTTATAGTGGAAAAAGGTTTGTTAGATTATTAAAATGTACCTCAAACAATTTTCCTTTTGTGTTTGCTGGAAAAAAACAAAACAAAAAGAAACAGAATGTTTGGAACAACATGAGTGAACAATGATAAAATGTTTATTTTTTGGGTGAATTACCAATGTTAGTTGAACTATAATAATGAATAATAATGCTCATAATCCACTGGAATCAGATTTAAATGTATGCACGCTTTATCATTTCATAAAATCGCAAGAGTATTCCTCCTGTCTTCCCATATCACTCTCTTCTACTTTTTCTGAATGACAGCAATCAGCGTTTCAGCACAAACACACACAAATCTCCACTCTACACCACCAAGAGTGTTATTCATTGGCACAATCCATTAGCTGCTCAGTGGGTGATGTGGCACCAGTGGTTCAGAAAACCAACAACCTCCAGTCAGTGACAGGCTTTAAAAAAGGACTTTAAATATCCACAGCCCAAGCATGCAAAAAACACACCCAAAGGCACAATGACATGCCTCTAGATAAATGACAGCACTTTTATTCTATAGTCAGTCTGGATTATTTGGAAATGCCCGCTAGTGGATAACTTTACAGAGACCGTTGGGCACTGTGTGTCTTCATTCATTAACTGGAAACTGGTATTTGCTTAGGTAGACAGAGTGAATGGCACATTGGGCACATTAATGGGGAACAATTAGTTCTGAAGGAACAGAGTGGTGGCAAGAGATGTTTGGAGTTGTGAGAACATAAATTAAATGCAAACTGTCCATATCCTGACTGGGATGGAGCTGCAATACTGATAAAGTCTATATCAAACAGCCTGCATAATTGCAAAGAGCAAATTGATGTAAAATGGAACAAAATTATTTATGACATATTTGTAGCGTATGGGCGAATCAGACACACATATAGTCATTATATTTAATGAATAATTCAGGAAACCCTCTCATTCCACAAACAAATTGTGAGGGTCTTTGGACCCTTCTCCTGGAAGAGCACCCTAAAAGGCTCAGTTACCAGGGAAACCATCTGATAAGACTGTTTTATTGCTCAAAAGTATGCGAGATGCGAAGTGCAG
>JAFVLL020006603.1:0-12252 GCA_021397915.2 Tor tambroides
ATATATTGTGGAAACTTAATTTCCTGTAAAGCTGCTTTGCAACGATTTGTATCGTAAAAAGCGCTATACAAATAAACTTGAATTGAATTGAATTACCAAATAAGCCAGGCTTATTTCAGATAGTCTGACTTATTTTGAACCAAATCAACTGACAATAAATCAGACTAACTGAATCAAACCTGGCTTATTTGGTAAATTTGTTTTATGAAACAGACCCCTGGTACAGCAGGTTAGCATGAAACTTTCTGATCCTCCTCTGTGTCCTCTACTTCGCCCTTGGACTGATGCATGGGACACAACACGGCGCTAATACTCCATGATGCACCATAGCGAGCAGAGGCATATAAGACACTTCAGTGCCAAAAAGACTGGATTAAGCAAAATTTCTCAAAGGGCTCCTGCACTCGGGCCAGCCTCCAGAACCAGTCCCTAGCAATGGTGGCTTTCGTTCCAGCCCAGCAGGAGGGCCCAGAAGCCCAGGTGTGGATCAAAGCGACATTTTAAGACCCTGCGATCCTAAATGGGAAGCCCACGGGATGGACTTACTGAGCCACACCTGTGCTGGTTTGATCAAGGTCCACAAAGGTGCCTCGACTATGACCTCCAGAAGCTTGCGTTGACGAGTTACTATTACGCTTCCAGGCTTGTGCAGGCGATTAACATGTCTAATGCCTCAGTGACAGTACGGCTGAGAAGGGGGAGATGGGGGTGTTTGCTGGCAGAGGAGTGTGAAATCCGCTAATTAACGTGACCTGCCTTTGATCCAAAGAGAATACACAAATGACATCTGAATCAGGAGGAGCGCTAGGCAAACTGGGGGATGTGCCCCACCCAGGCATGCTGGGGCTTGGCGTGCGACTTCAACTCTCTGTCAAATTACATATCCTTCTTGAAACAAAGATGTCACGGGGATCAGGTCTTCTTTTAAGAGCATCCCTCCTTCAAAGTTTTCTCCATCCACCAGCATCTATCTCGGCCTCCCGCCGTTCTCAGAGAACATGTGTTGACCAGGCGGCATCTTTTGCGCCAGGTCTGGAGCAAGCGGTCCCCTCCCCGTCCTCGTCCCCACAGATGGCCCTAGAGGCCCCTCCCTGACGACGTGTTGTTGTGCTGTGCACTCAAGCACACTTGATTGAGGGAGGAGGACACATCTCTTCCTCTCTCCGTCCACCACATGGGGCTCACCGAAACATTCCACCTGCTACTCAAGCATCAGCAGTCACACGCTCCGGACAGATTGCGGAGTGATAGGTAGCAGGAGGGTGGAACAAGCGAGATTTTGTCGCACACAATTATATTCCATTTTTTCTCTTTTCAAGAGACTGCTCACTGCAAACCATGCCAGAAGATGATTCTGGGTTTTTTTAACGTGGGCCCCATGTGCGACTCGCATTGCATATGTAGTAACAGAGAGCCAATTTCCCAAGCTATGTCACTGGAACACACATGGGGGCGTCTCACAGACATGTCACGATAATGACTGTTTACCTGCCCTCTTTCTGTCTCCATTTTCCACCGGCTGCATCCCATCATACAGAGAAAGACAGAAATGGAGAGCATAACAACATTTATTTGAAATGGCATACTACTCGTATAATGTGCCCTGTATCAAATTTTACTGTTTAGAATAGAAATTTCACCACTTGAAATAGCCACAAAATCAAAATGTATATATTTATGGTTTCTGTGACCCCAAAAAAAAAAGATTTAACTTGAAATGACAAAAGAAAAGGAAATGTTCTACTACTGTACAGTAGATTGCACTTTTCAAAGTAATAATAAAATGCAATTTAATTCTTAATTGTATACATTAATTTCATAATTTCTACAGTTTGTGATAATACATTTGTATTAAATTGTATTAAAACTCAGAGTGCACAAAAATAAACAGACTACACAATTTCTAAAAAAAAAAATAAAAATAGGGCCCTATGATTTAATTTTAATAAATTATTGAATGGTTAAAGTTTAATGAATTCAATTAATTGGACATGCTTTTTAATTATTAAAATTTAATTAAACGATTAAAATGGAATTCAGAAAAAAAAATGCAAAAGAATTTGGGAAAAAAATAAAAGAGACCAGTTTATGAGAGTTGGATGTCACACGCTGAATTTAACATCCAGTGTAGACCTACTAGTGAGGTCATGTGACAATGTAGCATAGGCTACTACAGGGAAACATTACTACATACTGTTCACATAAGAGTAAGCAGAACACTAATGTTCCTTGCCCACAGACTCCGAAATTTTCATATGCGTTTTTTTCGTATTCATCATCCTAAAAATCTGTCATGCACAGAAACCTTACACACTGAGCCCGATGCGTATTAATTAATCCGTTAAGAAAAAAATGTGCAAAACAGTACTAAATGGAGTCTTCAAGCTGTGAGGATGATTTTGTTGTCCTCTCGCTTCTTAAAAAAAGAAAAAGAAAGGAAATATTGGGTCCATTCAATCCTGAGATATAGAGAGCAAGGAAAGTTCCCCCTCTTTATTAAGGAGCAGCGAGATTATCACGGGCGATTCAAAGTTTACTTCAGGATGTCAGTGGCTCAGTTTGATGCTTTGCTAGCGATACTAGAGCCACATATTAAAAAGAAGACCATCAGTCCGTATATTAATCCGTATATTATGATGGACAAAAGTTTCGGAGGCAAGTGTGAAGGCCATTGCACACTGAGTCCGAAATTTTCACGTTGAAAAATAAATACAACCTCACGTTGTGTCAATCACATTTACACACTGCCTCCGAAACTTTCGTCCATCATAAAAAAAATTGGACCGGGTACGATTTTCTGCGTTTTCGCATCCGTAGCAAGCATTTTGATAGGAAAGGATGACAAATACGAAAAAAAAAACCCATACGAAAATTTCAGACCTTAAACATTTGTGCAAGGACCTTAAACATGATTGACAAAACGTGAGGTTGTATTTATTTTTCGAAGTGTGAAAATTTCAGACGAAAATTTCGGACTCAGTGTGCAATGACCTTAAAGGCTGGAAAACACTGCACAACTTTTGCCCTGATTTGTCCTGATTTGCAGTCTGGATTTTGCAGTCGACACTTGTTGCTGAATATCAGAGCCAGTCTGCAGATTTTGGGCAGTTGAGTTGACAGATTTTACAGAAAACTGTATTGTGTATGATGGGCACTTTGTTTTTTAGCTTCAGACTCTGATTTTTACCAGTTGAAGGATATCAAACATGTTACATATTTAACGCATATTTTAGAACACATTGTTTTCATTTGTCACATGTCTCTCAGTCCCAACAATGAGGAATGTGTTTCTGCGAATTTGTGGTTCAAAACCGCATGAAAGTCTGGAAGGGTGTTATTCTTGATCAGAATATGATGGCGACTTTTTCTCTGGAACCATTCACAAAGTCAGCAAGTGTCTTTCAAAAGTCAGCTAAATCTGTTCAGATTTTGAAAGTAGTGTAATGTATTCCAGCTTTAAGATTAAAAACACAGACAACCAAACAATCCACTAAAACTGAATCTATACTGGGAAACAACAGCCTCACGTTGCAATCAAAACTGATTTGTTTTTCTTTTTTAATCTGATCTATAGGAGTATATGCATATGTTGCAAATGAGTTAGTATGTTTATTCAGATGGTGTAGTCCTGGGGTGCCCAACCCTGTTCCTGGCGATCGACTGTCCTGCAAAGTTTAGCTCCAACTCTAAACAAACACACCTGATCCAGCTAATCAAGCTCTTCAGGATCACTAGGAACTTCTAAGCAGGTGTGATTTGGAGCTGGTTGGAGCTAAACTATGCAGAGCTGTGGCCCTCCAGGAATTGAGTTTGAGGCCAATGGTGTAGTCAGTATCTGTTATATCTACATTGGTTTTCATAGTAACGGCATCCTCTTGATGCTGAGAGGCTTTCTTCTGCTACAACAGAGTTGCCGTCATTGTGGACAGAGGTGATGAAAACTAGACATTTCATCACCATCATGACCTCCATCTTGCTGCCCATCACAACACCTTGTTAATGATCTCATAGAGACAGCATTACAGTACATTATATGCACCGTATCCGTGGCAAACAGTTAACTATACAGGCAAAAAGGAAGGAAAATTGGTATTTTTGGGCACAGATGCTACTGTGCATTGTGTATGATGTTACACATACACTGCACCCCAGTGTATGTGAAAACTACTATGAAATCTGACCTGACCATTCAGACTTAAGCACATTTCAAAATTTTTAAAAGCGCCTTCAAATGTGGTCTGGGTTTACGAAAACTACGAAACCAAAATCTTATCTTATTAACAAATCACAATTTTATTGTTGATAAATTCATTTGCTTAGGGGTAATGCCTTTTTCAAATTATTAAATTTAAAGTTTAATAATAGAACTTAATTTAATTGTTTTCTCTGTTTATTTGGAAACTGATGCACACAAACCTAAAAATAAGTATAGCAAAAACAACGCATTATATTTCACTTGAGTCAAAACCACAGGTCAAGACAGTAAAAGTAGCATTATAAAACTAATGTGTATATAAATCTATATGAATGTGCCTAACAATTTGAACTCTGTATTTTCTAACCAGATTTTATGAGAAAACATAACTATTTACGAGTTGGGGATTTTGTATGATTTGAAAACTGTAGCCTGCTATTTTTAGGGGAAAAAAGGTCTATCCCTAACCCCAAAGCTACACCTAACTCTGATGGGGCAGAAGCAGATCGTACAAACGTGATTATGAATTCATCGCCCATTCACTTAAAATTGTAAATAAAATTGCCATGACCATGTTGGCAGTTTTATGAGGCATTCTGCCCACTGATTTAACATGGTATAAACAGCAACATGTATATACAAGTACATAGGCCTACAGTCAGACACACCAGAGCCCCTAAGACACACACACACACACACACACATATATATATATATATATATATATATATATATAAAAGAAATTAGATTTTTACTGCCTGTCTGAACAAAGCCTATTATTCTTGAATAGGAGTAAGGTTTAAATCAGGTTTGTTAGACTGACCTATCTGGAACATTTCAAACTGTATTACTATCAGTCCAATCCATATCAAATGTGAACACAAACCTTGTCAGTACCACTCCACAACAAACAGAGAGAGTGTTGCAGTAGCTGTTTGGGGAAGCTTCATAAATTGAGCAAGCAAGGAGGAGCGCTGGACAAAACAGCACACTGTAATTCACTGCATCCTTCTATCAGACACGTTCTGTCTATCTGCTTTTAAGAATCAGTAGGGACTGTCAGATCGCTGGCAGGCTGTCGGGAGCAGATTAAGGACACTATCTTGGCATCGAGCCGGGTCTACAAGCACAGCTTCTGGAAATAGATAGCACATGCAAGCCTATAGCCACAGAACACACTGCAGGTGCTCAGGATGGGGCTGTGTCCAATAGCATGAGTCTATTCATAGAAGACACCAGTCTCTTTGTAGGGGATGTGCTGCAACATTAATGATTATTAATTAATGCCACAGATTAAAGTCTTGGACAAAAGAGGATTTTTATATTGAAGAATCTTCCTTGCTGTGATCTCTGCTTTGTAAATACAACACTCACCCACAGAGGATCATCATTTTTAAATGCTAAGACTTCATTTAAATGTTAAGTGTGTCACTGAAGTGCCACCAGTGGCCCAAAACATAATTGCAAAAGTTTCCAAACAGGTTCCCAAACACTTTTATCACCCCTTATCAGACATTACATGAAAATAATTATCAGCATTGATTAGAATTTTAATATTGGTGCAATTTTATTATTATTTTAGGTCCAATCTGAGCAAAAAAGTTTGCAATGCTTGTAATGTACAGTAAATCACTGAGATTTGTATAGCAGATTATACATGAAATGCTTACAAATGTATGCATCTCCCATAATATATCCTAGTAAGATGATATTTAAATGCTTATTTTATACTAAAAGCTCTGTAGTTTTAAATGTGAGGGGAAGTGTACTGTAATTCAATAAAATGATAATAAATGTAGGTTAATAAATGTTAATGTAATAAAAGCCTGATTTTTCAGACGGATCGACAGATGGGTGGACGGATGGATGGATATAAGTAAATCTAAGTTACCTCAGCCTAAGTTCATCTTTAAATTTTAATAGCAATATAAAATATATTATAATATTAAAAATATTATATTATTCTTACATTTACTTTATAAAATTCCTAAATATTTCACAGAAAAAGAGAAAAAAAAACTGTGTACCTCATTTTTAGAAATATAGTTAGAAATGAGCCCTTTTACTTTACTAAAAAGTAAGATCAGTCTAGGCCTATAGATGTCAGAAGGCAGTAGATTGCGTACAACATTTTTCAGCAAAATTTTGCCCATGTTTTTAAATGTAAAGGCCCTACAAATTCATGTATCAAATATGATACACAAGGCTTTATAGATTTAAGGAAGTCAGCCTGTGAATGTCTTAGCTATCTCTGAGTATTAAACTGATACCATGTTCTAACTTTAGGTACTTTCACAAATATAGCCTTTTCTGTAACTTTTACAGCATTTTTCAGTTTAGAGGTCATAAGAGATCAAGCTGATTCAATTACAACCCAAATTCCGGAAATGTTGGGAAGTCTTTTAAATTTGAATAAAATGAAACTAAAAGACTTTCAAATCACATGAGCCAATATTTTATTCACAATAGAACATAGAGAACATAACAAATGTTTAAACTGAGAAATTATATACTTTTATCCACTAAATGAGCTCATTTCAAATTTGATGCCTGCTACAGGTCTCAAAAAAGTTGGCACGGGGGCAACAAAGGGCTGAAAAAGCAAGAAATTTTGAAAATGTTCAGCTGGGAGAACATCTAGCAACTAATTAAGTTAATTGACATCAGGTCTGTAACATGATTAGCTATAAAAGGGATGTCTTAGAGAGGCAGAGTCTCTCAGAAGTAAAGATGGGAAGAGGCTCTCCAATCTGTGAACGAGTGCATAAAAAAATTGTGGAATACTTTAAAAACAACATTCTTCAATGTGAAATTGCAAAGGCTTTGCAAGTCTCATCATTTACAGTGCATAACATCATCAAAAGATCTGTGGAGAAACTGGAAGAAATCTCAGCAAGCAAGGGACAAGGCCGAAGACCTTTGTTGGATGCCCGTGGTCTTCGGGCCCTCAGACGAGACTGCCTCACTCATCGGCATGATTCTGTCATTGACATTGCTAAATGGGCCCAGGAATACTTCCAGAAACCACTGTCGGTAAACACAATCCGCCGTGCCATCTGCAGATGCCAACATATGCTCCCCTCCAAACGACGTCTATTTCAGCAGGACAATGCAAAATCACATACTGCAGCTATTACAACTGCATGGCTTCGTAGTAGAAGAGTCCGGGTGCTGAATCTTTCACCTATAGAGAACATTTGGCGCATCATTAAACGAAAAATACGTCACAGACGACCACAATCTCTTCAGCAGCTGGAAACCTATATCAGGCAAGAATGGGACCAAATTCCAACACCAAAACTCCAGAAACTCATAACCTCGATGCCCAGACGTCTTCAAACTGTTTTGAAAAGAAGAGGAGATGCTACACCATGGTAAACATGCCCCGTCCCAATTATTTTGAGACCTGTAGCAGGCATCAAATTTGGTAATGAGCCTATTTTACATAAAATTGTAAAATTTCTCAGTTTAAACATTTGTTATGTTATCTATGTTCTATTGTGAATAAAATATTGGCTCATGTGGTTTGAAAGTCTTTTAGTTTTCATTTTATTCAAATTTAAAAAATGTCCCAACATTTCCAGAATTCGGGTTGTACTTGATCTAGACTATGATGCAGGAATCATGATTATCTACGTTAAGGTAAGAAATTTCATGAAACTAGACAGACGCTGAAATGAAAGAGCTCTCTCTATCTGAACAGATGAAGATATTTGATGAACATATTTGTCAACATATTACTTGAACAGAAATTCTCAGACAACTTTACCATGTTTCCGGTGCAGCAGTTTAAAGGTCATTTTCAAAAATTACTTTACATATTTATCCTATTTAACAAAAGTCTAAAGCTGTTGCATGTGTGAGCTTTTAACGTGTCAGTTTGACTGCAATTTAACGGGTTTCATGTGTGAAAGTGGCTAATGATACAGTGCACACTTCACCTTACATATTCTTGCCACAGGAACAGTAAGAATTTTGTTCAGTCAAAGCAGATAATGCAAACCACTCTGTTCCTCTACAGGGGGGTTTCTGGAGGAATGCTCCTCATTCGCGATAGCATCACAACAGCATGTTGAAGCCACATGGCGCACTGTGAATTAAAGGATCTAAGAACATCTGAGTGCCAATACATGATGATGTACTGCTTGATTTACATGTTTCATTCTAGCTCACTTTAATTAGGAATGAGCAATCAGCTTTTGTCTCATGAATGAAGCACACATGGCTCGGAATATGAAAATCACGTAAATGCTTCAAATCCCAATGCAGCAGTAATACCGGACACACTGTGCCGTAATGCACCATATGTTTAACTATACAGACATTAAAACCTAAAGGCCTCTAATATAAAGCCTAGTGATTAACTGCCTTAGGAAGCAGATTTCAAACTGTTCTTTTAGTGACACTGGATATGGTAGGTAATAAAGCAAGCATCTGTTTGGTGCAAGTGTCTTTTCCTAATGAAATGTTGAATCTCACACCTGCTACCTGTCTCCTTCGGACCAGAGGTGATATCCTAAACATATTAGACGCCACAGGATATAAAACTAACATTGCATGGCAGTTCAAATGCAGTCGATCTCCTCTTTGTAGGTCACTTTGTCTGTGTATTGTTTCCTTGCTGACTGTAATGTATTCATTCACGAAGTGCCCAAAGCAGAGAAAGGTCTAAATATTTCCAATTATCGAACAAAGTGTCAGGCAGACCTGTGGTAATTAAAACCCAGTTGACATGGAAGATAGTCAGCGCTCTCATAGGTCACCACTGCACACGCTGCAGGCTGCTCAGTAATTGCCACCAGATTTAATTGTTTTTTTTTATCTTGATATGAAGCTGTGATAAACACCTGTTAGAGACAGTGTAAATCATGTATTTCTCCTTTCCATTTATGCATTTTTTTTTTTTTTTTTTTTTTTTTACATGTTGCAGGGCTCCAGACTGTGACTAAAATAAAAATATGCAGCTATAATTTGAAATCTAGTCAGTTGGGAAAGCTTTGCATTCGTCCCATGCGACTTCATTCAGATGTTACTTCGTTAATGTGTGCACCAGAGTTATTTCCATGCAATAGAATGCAACAGTGCAGTGCAGTTTAAGAGTTGTAAGCCATGAATCAACATTACAAACTTTAATTATGGGGAATGAAAATTGGTCAAAAATACAAAGGTACAACACTACACACTTAAAGGAATAGGTCACCCAAAAATAAAAAAACTGTTGAAATTTTACTCATCCTCTGGCCATCCAAGATCAGGACAAATTTACCATTACATCACTTGTTCACCATGGATCCTCTGCAGTGAATGGGTGCCGTCAGAATGAGAGCTGATAAAAACGTCACAATAATACACAAGTAATCCACACGACTCCAGTACATCAGTTAACATCTTGTGAAGCGAAAAGCTGTGTTTCTCTCCTGATTCAGACAAAATGACTTTTTCACTGAGAAAGCAAGATTGTGGATTGAATACTCATATTTTAGGCAGAGGAAACTGTTTAAAGTTAAAAACGTCTTATTGATGGATTTGTTTCGCACATGCATGTTTTCGCGTTAAGACATTAATGGGATTTTTACTTCTGGAACCCAACTGTTCCATTCTATAACAAACGCAGCACGAGTCACAGAGAGTGAATCATGAACAAATTACTCTTATAGAACCAATTCTTTTTAATGAGGCTTTTGTGAATCTTTTTGCACTGATTCAAGCTCCTATTTTAGTTAGCAGTTTGAATCAAACTCACTCACTCAGTAAATGATTCAGAGCCATAACTGGCTTAACAATCCACTCCTTTAATGAACCACGATTCATCTTCTTTTTAACATCCAATTCAATACACAATTGCTGTGGTATATACAATAAACTGAAGCACCTCTGAACAATTTATTGAAGGATTAATCTGTCAACTAATAGGCTAAGTCATTTGGCATAAATCAGTGCTCCTTTGCCATTTTTTGTCTGGAGCCCTATGTTTCTGTTGAGACCTGTGCATATTTTTAATCTTTTTTAACAGCACATGGATGGTATGCTGTTTATAAATACATCGGGTTTTAATGAGCTCTACCTGGGTGGTGCATTCAGAAGAATATTTGACATTTCTGTCAGCCTAGCTGAAGAATACGGCTGTAGTCAGAGGGATTTTCAGCATGTGCTGCTGAGAGAATAGCAAAATTTATAATTCAAATCCCTTTGGGTCTAAAGTGTTCATGACGTGACTGACTGATCTGTTACAAGGTCACACTCACAGAGTGCTGAAATGAATTCATAAATTACAGACAAATGATCAATGGTCAACAGTCATGTCCAAATAGGCATGAATATACTGAATATTGAGATGCACATGAATACAACAATTTCTTTCTTATTTTTATGAGTCATGAGTTACTGCAGATTTTTATCACATTCAGAAGCACAACTTAATTTATTATTCATGTCAAGCTTATGATCCAGATGACCTCCTATCTAGATGCCCTTAATATGCTGATCTAGGACCCGCTTTCACTAAGTCGTGACCTTAACTATTACTGGAACAAACAAAACCTTCAGACGGGCAATAAAATTCTATGGGCGTTCACTTGACATTAAATTCCCGTATAGACTCACTTTAAGTTGACTAATTAATGCCCAGCTTTTTATTAACTCAATACCAATGATCAAATCAATTTCCACAACCTAACAAAAACCTGTGTGCAAAGCAAAACTCAAGCATAAAACCCTACAATAGGTAATGAAGACCACAGCAGGTGCTGAAAGCATAGAAATCAAAACACATCATATACAGGGGGTGTGGTTTATCTTGGAGAAACTATGGAGGTTGCCATAGTTACTTGTTCATTTCCAAAAAGAAAATGAGAGATAGGCAATTTGGCTATTGTTAGAAAGAAAATCATGCTTAAAAACATGCTTCAAGTTTTGATTTTACAGACACGTCTTGTTACTGAATTGCCAATGTTATTTTTTTAATTAGTTGGTGGAAAAAATAAAATAAAAATTTGTGCATATAAATGCATAATAGGCATTTCTCTGCATTTTCTCACAGAAATCCACTAGGTCTTACACTAGACAAGAGTAAAATGAATGCTGCCTGTGGACAGGTAACCCAGATCAATTCTCTCCATGTAACTACAGCAGCTTTCCAGGTATTTTACATGTATTACTTATACCTTTATGCATTTGGTAAACGCTTTTATCCAAAGCGACTTAGCCTACATGGCATTTACATTTTATCAGTTCTTGCTTTCCCTGGGAATCGAACCCATGACCTTGCTGTTACTAGCACCATGCTCTGTTATGCTATTTTAATGTTATGTCTTCAGAAACATTGAGAAAAACTCATTTTAAATGAATGCAAACATGTTTTCTATCCCTTATCAGCTCAATACTCATATTTTCTACCATTTTTATGACTTGACAGACACCAACGCACGTTTATGTCATAAATAAAGCGGCGCCACCTTAACATACGAACAACACAGTCTGCTCTCAAATGCACCTGCAGGGAGACACTTTTGCTGCAGATTGCGGTCGTCACTCTCTTTTAAAACCTGAATGGTTTATTAACTTAATTTAACAGGGATAACCACCGTATTGCACAACTGTGTCAAACAGGGCCTGTGAGACCTGCACTATAATCAATCAACACTGAATTAATTCAACACCAGAACAAAATACTAAAACAAACCGTAAGAACACAGCAAAAGATTAATAATAAACCCAAACTAGCGACTCGCCATACGTGGAGTTTCCTCACAACGGATGAAGTGAATGTACGCCATTTCTTAAAGTTTAATCTCATTTTTTCCTTTTCAGAACTGTTTTCAAACGCCGCCTAGGCCTAATTAATACCTTAGGCAAGCCAACTTCCGGGAGCGTTATTTATAGGCCCACGTATAGAATTGTGAGAAGTGACTGCTTGACTAAAGAGCGATTTGGCTTTTTGCTGTAGCCCAGGGGTAGGCCACATTGGTCCTGGAGTGCCGCTGTCCTGTAGAGTTTAGCTCCAACCCTAATCAAACACACCTGAACAAGCTAATCAAGGTCTTCAGAATTACTAGGGC
>JAFVLL020006604.1:0-17835 GCA_021397915.2 Tor tambroides
AATTTACTCGCACGCTATGAACTGAACTGCTTCCGCATCAATGACACGATAGCTCACTTGCTCTGCTATTTCCTCGAACACTTTGAATAGGAACATGACGTAATTTTGGTCTAGAATCGAAGTACTACATGTCTGCCATCTAGTGGTAGGGAATACAAATGAGATATTACACCATATTAGGAACTGCAGTCTATTTTATTAAGTATGATGTCTTGTCGCAATTTTGCGACTTTGGCGCTTAGAGGGTTAAAATCTTCCACTTAACTGAAATAGTTATCAGAGAACAATCACTGTTGGGTTAACAGAAATATCAGTAACAAAAGGGTGCACTGGGCATTGTGCAAAAAGAAATCATATTCTACTCTGACCTGTAATGATAATCCGGACCAGCCTCCTGCAAGGACAAATTCCGTAGGACAGCCAGGGCATATATGATGGCCTATGAAAAAAAAAAAAAAGTGTTCATTTAAGTATACTATTATACCACTACTGGACAGCAAGCCATTATACATGGGTCCAAACACGAGTAGCACCAGCATGCAGTTTATATACAGTAGATTTTGTAAGTGCAGGAGCAGGACACACACAAACACATTACAAGGTCCGGCATACCTCTGGAAAAAGAACACCACAGATGAACTGCACTTCATCTGTGGAGCTCAGTTGTGTTGGTGTCCTATGCAGTACTCCTCTCAGATAGGCAAAAAGGATGTCCTGTTGTTCCTCACTGTTGAGGTAGACAGGCACCCGGGAAGAGGTTACCTTATGCTTCCCGTTGAGTACACCCTATGGGCAAATCATGGTGCAAAAACAGTTATTTTGAGGAAATTGTTACATTTAAGATAAAGATACAATAATCTGCAGCATAGTTAAAAGATACTGTTAATGTTATTCCTAATTAAGGCCCTTGGAGAACCTTTACTATGAGTTAGTCTGTAATGATGAATAAATGTGAACATTGTTTAAAGTACCACCAAAGGCTCCTCAGATCCCTGTAACTTTACAATGAAGTCCACCTGTATCTTTTCATCTGCGGTGCGGTCATCGAAGGCCTGAATGTGGATTTGGCTGAAGAATTCCTTGGGGCAAGTTTCTGGCCACATCAGTCAAGAAGGCAAACCGCTGACCATGCCTTTCAAACATCAACCAGATTAATCTAAAATACTCCCAAAACGACAGGCTAATAACACATATTGTGGTGCAACCAGACAGTCAGCCCAGTTTAATTTTTAAAGATGATTTATACTCAGGGCCAGACTGGGATGTAACTTCAGACTGGGAAAGCTCACACTCATCCAGGCCACACAGAATAAAGAGGCCAAAATGGTACCTTTTGGGGTATAACAGCTTGTCACTGGAGCAGTACCCTTAAAAGAACATCTTTGTACCTTTTTTTTTTTTTTGGCAGCGGCTATTTGCACTAAGTGTAAATAGCGATAGATGCTATTTACACTAAATGCAAATAGCATATTTTTTAGCAATAGATGCTATTTACACTAAGTGCAAATAGCAATGGATTCTATTTACACTGTTAAAATAGCAAGATTTTCTGCTATTTATACTACTTATTGCAAATAGTTGCAATTATCTGCACCTCAGTATTGTAGTACATTATAAAACAGTACGCAATAATAACGTATCGAGTGTAAATTATAGATTAATTCAAATTATTAAATGGATGCCACCTTATTGGGACAATAAAGCCCTCCCTACACCTACCCTAACCCTACCCGATACTTTTATTTTTAACTTTTTAATTATTTCCTTCATTTTTATTGAGAATAAATGCTTTTCTGATGCGATATGAGATTTGAAAAGGGAGAAAAAAAGTTCAGCAAAGGGCGGGCTTGAACTCGGGTCAATCGCGTCAAAAAGCACACGCTCTACCATCTACGCCACTGAAACTGATGTTGGCAGAGCATCTTTTTGTAGTCTTGACTAACCCAGTCACACGTTAGTGGGCGGAGTTAGTATAAATAGCCTTTGCCAACAAGGCAGGCTATTTGCACTTAGTGTAAATAGACACTCCGTTTTTTTTTTTTGTTGTTGTTTTTTACCCCTAATAGGTACATATTAGTACCTTATAGTAATTTGTACACATAAGGTACTAATATTTATCTATTAGGGGTAAAAAAGGCAAAAAGACGTCCTTTTTAAGGGTACTGCTCCAGTGACAAGCTGTTGTACCCCAAAAGGTACAATTTGGCCCTGTTTTTCTGTATAAAGTCCTATACACCCACTACAAATCCTGAAACCACAGATAACCCTATTATTTATCTTTATTTGACCCTGTAACTCTATCACTCTCTATTCTAATTCTATTTTATCTATCTGTCTTCTTTAAAAAAACAAACAAAAAAAAACACACACACCCTTGACCCTCTATCAACTACATATTTATTCTCTAACTGCTACTTTTTCTTTAAAAACTAACACTAGCTTTCTTTTTTCTATTCTATCTACCTGTTTTCCTTGAAAAAAAAAAAATAAAAAAAAAAAAATAAAAAAACCTTGCTATGTGTACTGCGTTAGGCTAACCGAGACTTGTCATATGCTTGCATGTTGTTGCTCTTTTGTTGGTTTTTATTGCTTCTATTGTCCTCTTTTGTAAGTCGCTTTGGATAAAAGCGTCTGCTAAATAACTAAATGTAATGTAATGTAAATGTATTTAAATGGCCATCACATAAAAAGGTCTAAATCCTTGGTCTTGGGCCCTAAAAAAATGATTAAAGGTTGTCTCTTGAACTGAACCTTCACTTCCCTTTTCCTTTTCTTCATTTCCCCCAATATCTCCTCCCTTTTTTTTAACCTGTCACTTCTTTACCAGCAGGTTTACTGTTAGGATTAGAACTGTGTCCACCTTGTTGCAAAACGACCACATCATTGCAATTTGTTATCACAGAATGTTATTTATCTTAAAGGGGTCATATAATGCTACATGCACTTTTACAAGTTGTTTGAACTGAAATGTGTGTTGGCAGTGTGTGTACACAACCACCCTATAATGAAAAAAATCCACCCAGTGTTTTTTTTTTTTTTTTTTTAATCTACTAAAATCTTTACCCCTTTCTCAAATCGAGCCGATCTCAGATGCCTGTCTGTGTAACGTCACACGGACGAAGGCCGCTCCCACGATAGTTTGATTGACAGTAGCATTTCAGCACAGACTGCACTTGTGTCTTACCTCAGACCCACCCTGAGTGAGCTGTCATCAGTTGTTTCACCGCTGGAGCAGATGTAGACAAAAACGACTCCTAAGCGATTAAGGTGTTTTGTTGTTGGATGTAATAATGAACATAGCAGTCGTCATTTACTCCCGTTATCTGAGCGGCTGAAGAGGATTACGTTTGGTTCTGAAGGGAATGCGCCCTTTGATCTACATAAATGCGTCTATGTTCGTGCGAGTCATTCGTGATCCAGCTTCACCTACAGAAGTGAGTACAAGGTTTTTTAAATGAATCTTTGCAAATCGCCTTTCCTAATAATTTGCTAATTAGCAAGCTTCACGATGAATGCAGCTGAAGTAAACAGTCCCTCAGAGAGCGGCTCGGAAGAGAGGGGCGGGGTCAGCAGAGCTCATTAACATTTAAAGGAGAATGACACAATACAGCTTGCTCTGAAAAGAGCTGTTTTTGACAGGGTAAAAAAGGTGTTTTTTACACTACCAATGAGAAATTTTAACCAAACTATGTTACAGACTTTTCATTAAGACTCTAAAGAATAATATCAACTTGTGGAAAATGGGCATTATATGACCCCTTTAAAATGACTTGAATACCCGAGATTTAACAAACCCTATATTTCATACAAATATATCAAAACATACAAATATATCAAAACACATGTTCTGTGCCTAAAAGTCAAAATCAATACAATATCTTTTTTTGAAAAATCCTAATACTGAACACACTATTGCATTATTAGGCTGTGATATTTTTGTGTTGCTGTCTGCTCAAGCTCCCTCCCTTCCTATATGACGGAGGCGCGGAACAGACGCAAGCTGATTCATGTAGTGCAGAGCTGCCAGTCAAGACTAACCGATTTATAATTTATTATCGTATAACAAAATTGGAAATTATCACTTTGGTACATTGAGAAGGCAAACATAAAATATTAATAGTAATAATAATACCTAAAAAAACAACAACAAGGCAGTGGGCCAAATCAGCCGCCAGGCCACTGGGAATTCTCCCGGTGCTCCCGATAGCCAGTCCGGGCCTGTTTATACTTAACTAATATGGTAAAACAATGAGTATCAAACAAGTTTACACACTAATACAGTAAACTACATGTAAATCTGACACATCTCACATCAGCATGTTTTTATCATCTTTTTAAGTTTAGCTAATGTGCTTGCTAGATTTACTTATTATAGTCATTAAGTCAACAAGGTTTAATTAAATCATGGCCACGAATTAAGAACGTCGTAATAATCAATAAAACTAGCAAACAAATTCTTAATTTGTGGGAATTAATGATTATTTCTTAGCGGTTCTCACTTTGGCTATGTAAACTTTGCATTGTTTGAACGTTATAAAAAAACTTAATTGAAAATCACAGTCTAATTGCTGTCCATGTTTCTTGGTGAGCCAATTCAGTAGGTGGCACTGTTACAAAAAACTAGAGTCCTAGAAATGCGGTCCTAGAAATGCGGTCCTGAAACTGCAGCCTCCAGTTGTGCAGGAACATACTATTGGAACACATGCATGCCGTGGGACCTAGTCATGGATCACTATCAACTATGATCTGCTCAACACCTATGCTAAAATGTCACGGTTCCTACACATGATAACAAATAGCCTAATATAGATAAATAATGAACAGGTCAAAACGAAATCACAGATACTTACAAGACCAAGTAGGAAAGTCCTTTATCGTTTGTTGTTTGCCTGTTGCTCTCCTCTCCGACAGGCAAACTTAATGTTCTCTCATGTAAAAACTAAATTCAAAACGGCGGAAATGATTATAGCGGGATCTTGCAACAGCGATCTCTACTAACTTTTAAGGTGGCTTTCACACTGGGCTCATTGCTGCGGTCCGAGCCTGGGCGCTTGTTTCCGGTGCCCCCCCCCCAGCGTTGGTCTGGTTTCACACTCAACTTGATTCCATCGAACCCTGGTGCGTTTGCGTTCAAATTACATCACAAACGCGCACAGCACATGATAGAAAACAGAACGCGGGTCAATAAATTGTGTTTTTTATTAATTTAGGGCTATTATGTTCAGCGGAGCAAACAACACTTGGGTTTACTGTATGTGCGTCACATTTAGACAGCTTTCTGCTGCCTGTAAACAGACTATTTTGAGGAGACGACTGATTGCCATTCATTTGCCGCTCTGATTGCTCTCAACGCACGAATACACTGAAGGCTCACTCTTGCTCGAATCCAAGGAAAACTATCAACACTATTATCTCTTACATGTGTTTTATCGAAGTAAATACGTCTAAAACGCATGCGCGTCTAAAACGTATGCGCAGGGTACTTTACTTCCTGAACATGTGCGCAACCGAGTCCGTGTTGCATTCATATTCATGCGAACAGCGCTACAGTTCGAGTGCAACAGAATTCAGATCACCTCCTTCAGGTAGTCTCGGGTTCGGTACCCCAGTGCGCACCCGCGTTCACATGACATCTTTCACAACTCTGACGTCAGTCGAACCTGGGCACGCACTAAACGTGCTAGTGTGAAAGTGCCCTGAAAGCGCCCTAAGTCTCGCGTTGCCAGTAGTCATGTCTCAGTAGGGCTACATTTGCAATCTAGCGGTTGGGAATTGTAATTGCATTTTTATTTATAAAATGAAAGACAGTCAGATAATATCGTATAATGTGTATGAATGTTACATTTAACAGCTTGTGGACATCATATCAAATGCAAGTAAACATTTGAAACATTTCAATTAGCATTATTTTTGGCATAATAAATAATGCTATATTTAATAATGCTATAAAATAATTAAATACAATATAAAATAATGCTAATTTATATTTTTCAAAAGTTTACTTGCATTTGATAAGCTGAGTGGGCGAAAATTACATGTAAACAATTTTAAGATTATTTTGGCTATATTTATCGCTGGTCTGATATAGCCAATAAATCTATATAGCCAAATGGGCTATTGGCTGTCCAATTTAGAGCTAAATCATGGCTACAGATAGACCATATCATGAAATGACACTTACATCTTGTAGATATTATTGACATTGCGAACATGATGAGATATCAGCCATCTCCTGGTCAAAAACTACGATTTGACTATAAGCAGAGGCGGACAGTAGTGAAGTATTTTTACTTTACTCAAGTAAATTTAAAAAGTTGTTTAAAAAGAGTGTTTTTCTTTGTAAAACTTTACTTCACTACATTCCAAAGCATAATGTCATACTTTTTACTGCAGTACAATTCATAAATAAAGTTGTTGATTTTTTTTTTACCTTTAATACTTAAGAACATTAAAATGTAGTACTTTCTTGTACTCAAGTAAATCTTTGAATTACTTTTAACGTGAGTAAAAGTAAGAAAGTAATAGATTTCTGTAAATAAGGACTGGAGCGTGACAACAGGGATAAGATCCAGTTGCAAGCTTTATTGTACAGATCGAGGTCAAGATAGGCAGGGTCGAACACCAGCAAACACAATATCCAGGGCAAGGCAAAAGAGTAATCCAAAACACAGGCGATGGTCAAGGCAGGCAGCAAACAATCATAAAACAAGAAAACAGTCCAAAGTCCAAAACACAGGCAAGGCAAAAACAAGACAAGGAAAATGCTCAGTAGTGTCCAATAACAGTGGAACAAGACTTCGCCAAGGCCTGTTTGGCATGGCCCTCTTTATATGGCTGCCAAACAGGAAGTCACCATAGAGAAAACAGAGGAAGCAGTAACAGTCAGTACTTGGGCAAGGGCTCCCTCTGCTGGTGTGGCGTTACAGAATCCCCCCCCTCTAGGAGCGACTCCTGGCGCTCAAAAAACAACAGTCCAGGAGGGTGGTGGGACCGAGAAGACCAGGGGGTGGGACGGAGGGCCAGGTCTGTGCAGAGGGAGTGGACCTGGATCATGGAGCAGTGGAGGACCTGGATCATGGAGCAGTGACCGACAGTGAAACACTGGAGAACCTGGGCAGACAGTGAGTTCATGAACGGCCTCCGTGGCCATGACAGGACAGACAGTGAGTTCATGAACGGCCTCCGTGGCTGTGACGGGCAGACTGTGAGTTCATGAACGAACTCCATGGCCGTGACAGGGCAGACTGTGAGTTTATGAACAACCTCCATGGCCGAGACAGGGCAGACTGTGAGTTCATGAACAACCTCCATTGCCATGACAGGACAGACAGTGAGTTCATGAGTGGGCGCCACCACCTCTGGAGGTTCTGCAGCGGAAGCCGCCACCTCTGGTGGTTCTGCAGTGGGCACCGCCTCCTCTGGAGGTTCTGCAGCAGAAGCCGCCACCTCTGAAGGCACTGGAGTGGATACATGGACAGGAGAGGCCTCTGGAGCAGACTCGTGGACAGGAGAGGCCTCAGGAGCAGACTTGTGGACAGGAGAGGCCTCAGAAGCAGACTGGTGGACAGGAGAGGCCTCAAGAGCAGACTCGTGGACAGGAGAGGCCTCTGAGGCAGACTCGTGGACAGGAGAGGCCTCAGGAGCAGACGGGTGGACAGGAGAGGCCTCAGGAGCAGACTGGTGGACAGGAGAGGCCTCAGGAGCGCAGTGTGCAGCCCACACTTAGAAAATGGTGACCGCCATTACAGGAAGGGCAGCAGAGGATTCCGCAGATTCCGGATCCACAGGAGCTTGGGTACTATAGCGCCCCCCCCAAAAAAAATCCTTTGGGGAAATTTTGTTGACAGCCGTGACACGGCGAGGCTCAGGCGTGGCGGCCATCTTGGCCGAGGACTCAGGCATGGCGGCCATCTTGGCCAGGGAATCAGGCGTGGTGGCCATCTTGGCCGGGGAATCAGGCGTGGCGGCCATCTTGCGATGAGGCTCAGGCATGGTGGCCATTTTGTGTGAAGGCCCTGGCTTGGCAGGCATGACGTGAGCAGACTCTGGCTTGGCAGGCATGACGTGAGCAGGCCCTGGGATTGCAGATATGACGTTAGCAGACTCTGGATTGGCAGATATGATGTGATCAGACTGTGACTTGGTAGACATGACATGAGTAAACTTTGACTTAACTGGTATGACGTGAGCAGGCCCTGGAGTAGTAGGCATGACATGAGCAGGCTGTGGCTTGGTGTAGCTCCCTGGCTTAAAAAATGTTGGACTCTTCGACTGATGATTCATAATGAGCTTTATTTAAAGGTCTGTCACCGTAGATTTGCAGTAATCACCGTCAAATGCCATAAGACATCACAAATCACCGTAAGAGCTTTGTATAAAGAAAACAAACACAAACATAATATAAATAACCCTTGAAATAAACATACATCAAATCGAAAGCAAACAACCATACTACATTACAAAAAAAGGAAATCCAAAACAATACAGATAAAGTCAATATTTTATATGGAAGAAGAATAATGACAATAGTTTTTGAAACATAAAGCATGCTGAATTCCACAAATCGAAAAAAAATATGCATTGCAATTAACAGTGCTTGCATTTTAATGCCTTGTATTTCCAGGGCTTGCATTTTTAGGTCCTGAAATTTAACATAGTTGTTTATTTAAGCTGTGAATATTTCAATTCAAAATATTTCACACATATTTTCATAAGTAAAAATTCAATAATTCATATTCACCTTCTAGAATTCACTTCCAAAATATTCAATCTGTTTAAAAATACGATGTATAATATTCGACAGGCAAATTTCGGTCATTTTATTTCACTTTCCAAATTCCAAATGCTATTCCTGCGGTTCCCAGATGTGCACCGCTGAATTTTCTGCCCAATTTTAACCACTGAATTTGTGGCAGCGAATTTGGAAAGTGAAATAAAATGACCAAAATTTGCCTGTCGAATATTATACATCATATTTTTAAACAGATTGAATATTTTGGAAGTGAATTCTAGAAGGTGAATATGAATTATTGAATTTTTACTTATGAAAATATGTGTGAAATATTTTGAATTGACATATTCACAGCTTAAATAAACAACTATGTTAAATTTCAGGACCTAAAAATGCAAGCCCTGGAAATACAAGGCATTAAAATGCAAGCACTGTTAATTGCAATGCATCTTTTTTCGATTTGTGGAATTCAGCATGCTTTATGTTTCAAAAACTATTGTCATTATTCTGCTTCCATAATTTTACCTTATTCTCCATTTAAACCAGGAGCTAAATCTTTGAAGTTCTCTTTAACCATAAACCTTTGAATGAATCGACCATAGCTGCACTCCGTACTAGAATGCTTTGAGCATGCCACAATATATCCGCTTACGTGGATGAATGTCAAAATATAAGACTTTGCTACCACAAAACGTATAAACAAATAAAAACCCAAAAATCCAACAATTAAACATGACACACATTCAGAATAGACAACGTAATAAATAATTTAAGGAATATGAAAAAAAAATAAAATTAAAGTAAACAGTATAAAAGAAAATAACATAACCAAATCATTAACACTCCCACCAAATTATGAGTGCAAATCTCACACCAAATGTATAAGCACAAGTAATTTCCCCTTTGTCACCCTTTCTTTTTTTTTTCTTCTTTTACACACTTTTTTTTTTTTTGATCCTTTTTGTTTTTTTTTATTTTTAGATTTTGACTTAATGATATTAAACCACATTAAAAATTCAAAGACATGAGTTTAGAAATATTAAAATTATGGGTAACACTTTATAATAACGTTCAGTTGTAAGTCATTTTTAAGTGATTTAATGAACTAATCATTTACAAAACATTCATAAGCAATTAATAAGTGATATGCTAACAATGTATATGTTTTGTTAATTCATTTACAAGTAATTAGCTAATGATGAACTAATCATTTACAAAACATGACTATGCGTTCATAGATGATTAATAAGTGATGTTAATATTTTTATCTACGTTTTGTAGATTAAGTTATAAATGATTTACAAATCATTAGATGATGAACTAATCATTTACAAAACATGACTATACATTCACAAATGATTAAGTAATATGCTAACGATTTACAAATCTGTCATAAGTTATCTTTAAAAAATAGCATCATGAAATAATCAAACAGATCCTTAATGGTTAATAGTTTAGTTAGGTTACTAGTTAGTATATTATTAATCACTTATAAATTATTGAAATGTCAACATTGTACTAACAATAAACATTGTAAATCATTTACAACGCTTTCTGCATTCCCTAATATAAAGTGTAAACTACTCATCAGTTGTAAATGTTTTACAAACTTTATGGTTTCCAGTTGTGTGTGCGTAAATATATATACACACACAAACAACCTGTAACCGGAAGGTTTGTAAAACATTTACAAGTGATGAGTAGTTTACACTTTAGATTAGGGGATGCAGAAAGCTTTGTAAATGATTTATAATGTTTATTGTTAGTACAATGTTGACATTTCAATAATTTATAAGTGATTAATAATATATTATCTAGTAACCTAACTAAACTATTAACCATTAAGGATCTGTTTGATTATTTCATGATGCTATTTTTTAAAGACAACTTATGACAGATTTGTAAATCGTTAGCATATTACTTAATCATTTGTGAATGTATTGTCATGTTTTGTAAATCATCTAATCACTTGTAAATGATTTATAACTTAATCTACAAAACATAGCTAAAAATATTAGCATATCACTTATTCATCTATGAACGCATAGTCATGTTTTGTAAATGATTAGTTCATCATTAGATAATTACTTGTAAATGACTTGTAAATGAATTTACAGAACATACACAAATTGTTAGCATATCACTTATTAATTGCTTATGAATGTTTTGTAAATGATTAGTTCATCATTAACTAATCACTTATAAATGACTTATAACTGAACGTTATTATAAAGTGTTACCAAATTATGCTCATTAACATTGCAATATCTCAATGAGAAACTATCCAATGAAAAACACTAATGTCCCTCCAATAATAAAACAAGTTTTTGCACTGGTCTTTCAATTATGGGCTGTTTATTAATGCGCTTGCCCTCTGCATTAAGCTTCAAGTCGCCTAGAATAATCTTGGCTCTTCTTACAAGTCTGTCGCCACTAGAAGTACTTCCTGTATCCTACCTAGCTTCCACTCATTTCTAGGCAAGTCCTCCTCTTTGACCATCACAATGTCATTGACTTGAAGATTTCTCTTAGACAGGTTCCACTTCTGTCGGCCGGCTATGTTCGCAAGATACTCTTTGCGCTAGCGACTCCAAAATTGTTCTTCTAAATACTGCACGTGTCTCCATCTTTTCCGTGCAAACACATCCTCCCTAACAACGTTTCCTGGAGGAGGCAAAGCAGTAGTTGATTTTAACAAAAGCAGATGATTTGGAGTGATTGGTGTTAGACTTTGAGGATCAGTCAGAAAATCAACAGTAAACGGCCTATTATTCACAATGGTCATTGCTTCATACAAAAAAGCTCATAGAGAGGAGTCATTTAACCTTCCTGGATGAAGCGCAAGAGTAGCATTTAATATAATCTTATTCTAATTTGACATTCCCACATGCCACCAACATGACTTGCATGTGGTGCATTCATGATGAAGTCGCACTGCTTCTCTGATAGAAATGTTGTCACTCTCTCCACATCCATTTCCTTAAGGGCATCTTTCAACTCATTTTTTGCTCCCATAAAGTTGCTTCCTTGATCAGACCTTATCTGTTGCACCGTGCCCCTTATTGCAACGACACAACGCAGAGCATTGATGAAAGAATCTGCTGTCATATCAGTAAGCATCTCGATGTGTACAGCACGGGAACTGAAACAAGTAAATAGAAGACCATACCGTTTATGAACACTTCTGCCCTGCTTGACAAAAAAGGGGCCAAAACAACTCATGCCAGTATATGTAAACGGAGGCGATGGAACCACTCTCTCTGGGGGAAAATCAGCCATTCTCTGTTCTTCAACAGGTCGTCTATGCTTTCTGCAAACAACACAACTCTTAACCTGTTATCCAGCACCCCACATTTTGGGCCTCACAGCTGAAATTGATCTACCTAAATTAAAATGGTAACATTTCCTGACAATAATGTGCTATACACACAATGTAGGTATCTTTGGAAAGAAGACACTCTAGGCTTTACTATCCATCATCCAGAGTTGATAATGTTCAAAAAATAAAAAGTTATAGACACTGAAGTGCCTTGAAAATGTTTTACCACACTGAATTTTTTTTTTATTTCATAAACAAATGCATGAAATAAGTCCTGGAGCAATCCAGAAAAGTAATGGGTTGAAAGTCACATGTCTAATGAGTTTATATTTCAAATTTGAAGAAGATACCATGAAAAATGAGATTCCTGCAATCATTTTTCTGAGAATATTTCTAGGCCCCCCCCCTCCCTGTTTCAGGAAAAAAAAACACCAAATGTATTGCAGAATTATACAAACTATTTTAGTCATTATACATACCCCTGCATATTTTTTCAATTATAAAATAATAGACATAATTTTAGACATCATATAAGTGATTTATTTGAGCACTAAAAATCCAATAAGAATAATTTGAGTAATAAAAAAGAAAAAAAAAAATAGAAAAAAAAGAATTTGCTTTGTGTGTAGTACATACTCAAGTACATACTCATACTCAAGACTGCCAAACATACACTGATATTGCCAGACATTCACACTGATTGCAGTCAGTAATCACACGCTGATGGGCGTCGATACAGATGATAATCAATACAGATGGGCTATATATTCAATAATAGCCGGTCATTGACAGCTTCACATTGATAGCTCTCATACAGTCGGTAATCACACGCTGATGTGCCTTCATACAGATGGTAATAACGCAGATACAGCCACGTTTCCCAAAGCACACACACATATGAAAAATGTTGAAGAAAAGAAAAAGAATTATTTGTGCAAAAAGGCGATCGCTAAGTTACGCCCCCCTCAGATGACAGGTGCGTCACAGCGTGCGTCACGCGGCGTCACAAGAGAGCGCGAGAATTCAAATATACAATATTCCGCGGATCTGTGACTTTTTTTTTTTGGATGGTCTCATTCTGTTTGTGACACTGCGTGCTACAAAACCATGTTGTTGTTTTTCCACCAAGATGCTGTTTTTGAGCGTAATTTATTCCATAACGGACACAAACAATAACTCTCCCGAAGAAATGAAACGTAAACAAAGGAATATCCATCCAAATTACAACGTTATTGTTTCGTTGGACTAAAAGTGCTCTATGGGATGTTGTTCTGTGGACCCTTGCCTTTCTAACTAAACCGGGATTTCAGCAGTGGATGCGTTTGTGACTCGTTATTACAATGATAATGGTACGTACTGCTTTTTTATTATGGATGTTTTGATGTGTACTGCTTACACAAATTTAGCAAATACATTCCTTATAAGCTTTCAATCGAAAAACAGCAATCTATCGTCGATGCTTGAGGCTTAGACCTTCAGAATGAAATATAGTTTGTCAAGATTCACTTTGTGTCCCGTTTCATGTATTCTATTCCTAAACAATGACATGTGCAGACAAAGAGCGTTTGGTGCGAGATCGTCCTGGTGCGGGTTAACAGGTTAATATAAGACGTCACAATTCTGTTGATTCCTGGGATCCAAAAGCCATTAGATCTTATCTCATTTATGTTGAATCCTTTCCCTTGGTGTGCAACTTTGTTGTGAAAGTGAGCAACAATCAATTCAGTAATTTGATGATTCTTTGGAATTATTATAAGATGTTTCACAGACTCTTGAAAAGTTGAATGGCAGAGTCTACCTCCCACCCTGAGCACACCGTCCTTATCCATGAAAGGGTCAAGAGAGTACAATGCACTGCGAGACAAGACACTGCTCCCACTCTTTATATGAACTTTATATGAATCTTGCAAACATTTGATTATATGAAGTTCTGCCTTTTGTCGTTCTGATACAGTGCTGAGATGATTCGATTTGACTTTGTTAGCTCTTCTCAAAAGACGAGCCACAGCTCTGATTGCCTTTGACCAAGAAGAAAACTTTGAGATACCATCTATCAAACTCAGGTTTTTTGTGCACTCAGTATTCAAAGTACAAAATGTTTTTACCTCTGGATCTCCAAACAGAAGTTCAGGAACATGTTCTTTTGATACAGACATTTCTTTGTCCCACAGGAACTTAGGGCCAGTGAACCAGTTTGAAACAAGTAACTCCTTCACTGTCAAACCCCTGGATGCATGACGGCAGGGTTTTCCTCTGTTGGAACATACTTCCACTGTTGGGGAGTTGTACTGAGGTGTATTCTTTGTACTCGATTTGCAACAAATGTGTGGAATCTGCGTGCCTCGTTACTTATATATCCCAATACTACTTTGGAGTCTGTCCAAAACATCTCCTCGATAACAGCATAGTCCAATTCTCTTTTAAGCGTACTACTCATTTTGACAGAATCAGTGGCAGCAACTAACTCTAATCTAGGGATCGTTGTAACTTTGAGAGGTGCAACTCTTGACTTCGCCATCACCAGTGCACAGTGAATGTCTCCGTCCTTATTTTTGAGTCTCATGGATTGACCATATCCATGGACACTAGCATCAGAAAAGTGATGCAATTCAACTTGAATAGCTCTTCCAAAACTAGATGGTGCATACATTCGCGAGATATCTGTTTTTTGCAGATCATTCAAGTCTTGTTTCCATTGCTCCCACCTTAGATTAAGTACATCTGGTAGAGGGTCGTCCCATCCACTGCCACGCTTACACATTTCCTGTAGTGTTCTCTTTCTATTCAACAGCACAGGTGCAATAAGTCCTAAAGGATCATATACAGAAGCAACAGTAGACAATATGCCATGCCGAGTGGCAGGTTGATTTTTCAAACTGAACCTTAAACTTGAGACAGTCAGATTCTCTTTCCCACTGCATGCCTAGAGTTCTTTCTAGGGGCAACTCATCAAATGCAAGATCAAAATTTTTCACGTCAAGGATCTTTTCTGAGGTAGGAATGCTGTCCAGCACTATTTTGCTATTTGACACGAATTTGTGGAGCCGTAGGCCACTTATAGCCCAGAGTTTTCTTGCCTCTTCTGCAACTTTAATGGCTTCTTCTGCATTCTCCACACTGACCACTCCATCATCTACATAGAAATTTTTAATCACAAACTGTGACCCCAAGGGATACAACTCTCTGTTTTCAGTTGCAAGGTGCTTCAAGCCATAATTTGCACAGCCTGAGGATGAGGTTGCACCAAAGAGATGAACTTTCATATGAAACTCACTGGCGGGTTGGATCAAATTTCCATCCTTCCACCAAAGAAAGTGAAAAAAGTCTCTGTCAGACTCATCTACATGAAACTGATGATACATCTTCTCTATATCACACAATGGGATGTTGACAAAATCGAATTAAGATGCCGTGCAGACTATTTATTAGATCAGGGCCTTGAAGTAAATGATCATTTAAGGAGTGACCCTTATATCTTGCAGAACAGTCGAAGATGACACGCAGCTTGTCAACCTTTTTCAGATGAAAAACACCATGATGAGGTAAGTACCATGTTTCTCCTTCCTTGCTACCGTTGTGTACTTCCTCAGCATCCCCTCTCTGAAAGATTTCACTCATGAACTCACTGTAACGTTCCTTATACAATTCATCCTTTACCAATTTTCTTTTGAGATGATTGAGTCGAACCATAGCACACTGTTTGTTATTTGGTAACTTTGGTCTTACTTTAAAGGGAAGTGGCATTTCGTAATGGCCATGAACATTCTTCAGTATACCTTCCTTTAACTTCTCAAGAAAGAGAATGTCATCCTGGGACACCTTTGTGCTCTATTCTTCAGTGTCTTTAAACTCACTCTCAAGGACACGAATCACATCACCTGGTGTGATAGAAGGGAGCTCCTTAACCGTACTGCGATGACACAATCTACTGACTCCAAACGTATCGGAATGTGGTGAAGAACAACCTACTCTACTCCATCCTAAGTCCGTCCAAATGGCGTAGGGTTCCTCATCTCCTCTGATTATTACTTCTTGGGGAGCCATTGACCTTGAACAATTGTATCCTATTAAAAAAGCAACATCACAGTCCTGCAATGGAGGTATCTTGTCCACAAGGGCTGTAAGATGATTCCAGTTTTTAGCGACTTCACGAGTAGGAATGTAGTTACGATTAACAGGTATGCAGTCTTTGGTGTAGGTAGGTGGCAAATCAATATAGTTACCAGACTTGTATGCTCTAACTTGAAGTCCTGACACTCTTTCACTCTGTAGGACAGTATCCTTTCCAAGCATGGTGGTGAGCTTAAGTTGCACTGGAAACGTTGTTGTCTGTAAAGCTTCACACACTCCTTTATCAATGAATGTGGTATCACTCTGTGAATCCAAAAGTGCATACACCAATCTCTCATAACTTGGATTCTGCTTTGTGGACACCCAGACAGGTACAATCATTGAAGTATACGTATTTCGCTCTTCTCCAGTTACACTCAAGGCCATTGCATTTGTTGCATCATTAGGATCACTTTGAGACTGAGCTGCAGACAGTAAAATCTTAATCATTTTCACAAAATTCTCATCATGCAAACTAGTTGGGTGTCTTCTCTTACAAACATTGCAAGCGAGACGATAACGACATTCCTTTGCGCTATGGCCAGGCTTTAAACATCCATAGCAAAGCCTCTTTTCCTGGATACATTTCCGTCGCTGCTCCAATGGTTTGCTGAGAAAACTAAAACAGCTGTCAAGTTGGTGGTTATTTTCCTGACAAAGCACACACAGAATTTTGTTCACAGGTTTGACCACTTTTCGACTCTCTGTGTTCGATTGAGTAGTGAACACTCTAACTCTGTTTCTCTTGGTCTCTTTCAGATTTGCCTTCTCAGTGACAGGTTCTGTAGCACAAAGAATGTGAAACGAGATAACAGGATTACAAGCAATCTCTGATTCAGTGGACACAAATACAGCAAACTCTTTAAAAGTGGGATACTCATGAAAGAGATTGTGTGACTTGACGGTTCCATGTGTTGATTGCCCAATCAGGTAATTTCAACACAAGTTTCTGATTTTCTTGGTAATCATTTAAAATTTGGAGACCTTTGACATGTGGCATGGCACCCTGGCATGCATTTAAAAAGTCAGAGAAAGCCTGAAGACCAATGGCATCCTTTGGGTGAATTTTGGGCCAGCTTGCCAGCTTTTCTCTAAACACCTATTGTATCATGAATGGTTGGATAGGTTGGACCATGCATCCCGATAGGCTTCATCATCTGTTCTGAAGAAAGTTCCTTCCAAAGCTTTTCTAGCAGGACCACTCACATATTTCTTGAGATAAAACATCTTATCAGCAGAGGATATGGTTTTCTTGTCAGTAAGTGCCACAAAGGATTGTTTAAACTCAATAAAATGAATGGGGTCATTCATGAATATGAAAATTTTTAAAATTAAAGTAAACAGTATAAAAGAAAATAACATAACCAAATCATTAACACTTGGCAGACATGATGTGAGCAGGCTTTGGAGTAGCAGGCATGATGTGAGTAGGTGTTGACTTGGCAGACGTGACGTGAGCAGACTCTGGCTTGGTAGACGTGACATGAGCAGACTCTGGTAAGGCAGCTGTGACAGGTGCAGACTCAGGTAGGGTGACCATTTTTTGAACAGGTTCTGGAATGGCAGCCATCTTGTGAACAACTCCAGACATGACGTGCAAATACTCTGGTGTGGCAGATACTGGAGGATAGCAGGGTTCCTCATCAGCAATCCCCACAGTAAATGCAGAGCCACT
>JAFVLL020006608.1:0-15324 GCA_021397915.2 Tor tambroides
TGCTAGAGTAACATTGAAGCTTGTTATTTTTTCTCATCTAGTCACAGCAAGGATTATAAATAGACCTGTCCTTATGAATCACATGGCATTGTTTTCAAATGTCAACAGAGTGGGATGAGCACAAACTCTAAAGATGAGTGTTAGAAGTGTTACAGAAGTTTTAGGGCTTGCAAAATCATATCACCTCTTTAGCTAACCTTCAGTCACAGCTATTGCTGGAAAACAAAAAGCCTTTCAGAAGGAAACATGCTTTCCACTTATTTCAATTCTACAGTTTGCACAAAGCATTCATCTTCTAAGCAGTAAGAGTGGCTCTTGTTTTATTGAATAAATGCATGTGCATTATTAATTTAGTCAGATTGTATTTAATTGTGACTTACTGTATAATCGTGATCATCAATGCTGAAACTAAATAGATTTTTGCAACTGTAATTAGGGCACTGTTTTATTTTTTTCCCAGATTCCATTTTATGTTTTCCTCAAATTCTGTTTTAATGGTTTAATTAAATTTTATTAATCTTTTTCAGTAATTTATTAAAATTTTATAATCGTTAAAATTTTACAACAGAATATTTTTTTTTACAATAATTGAACCCTATGAACTAATTTTTTCATAATTTCTATATTGTCTCTTAATTTTTCTAGATTTATAATGTAATGCAAATTTATTATCATGGTGGTAATCAAATGAAGGCATAAAGCATGTAAATAATGCAATGTAATTAATATTTTACAATGTAATGAAATGAAAATGTAAAATTAAAACATGGAATAAAATGTGTGTGATACTGCTTAAAAATAAAATTTTAATATGTTTATTATTATATATAGAAGTGAAATGGTATATATTTATGTTATAATTTCTTCAAGTTAAACCAGACCTTCATTTTGGCGAGTTGTATTGAAGACCATTGAGAAGATGAAGACCTCGTACATATCTGTCTGTGCACGGTGTTTGTCTTACCTGACAACACTGTAGTGATTTAGAAATATATCCTTTTAAACATATATAAATTAAATATGTAATTTTTGGCTTACTTAACATCCTGTCTCTAGTCTTTGTGGGTGTCACAGATCAGTTGCTTCTACCTAAAAGATATGTCTTTGAAAGCAGCTAGAATACAGGAAAACGTATTACCGAATTATGCATAATATGAAAGGCCAAGCTGAGCAGATGCCTGCAAGAAACTCCAGAGCCTGCAGATCAGTGTGTGCAGCACAAGTCTTCTCAAGACTGCTGATGTGGATCTGTAAAGCCTATTAAACAGAGCTCTTCCTGAATTAGCTCATTAGCATCATCGCAGTCTTCATTCATGAGCTCGCGTTGCTGGGCTGACATCACTGAGGACGTATCACAGAACTAAAAATGAGCTTCAGCACAGAGGCATGATGGGATTATTCAGCCCTTCCCACTAGCTGCTATTCTGTCCTTCCCACACATGTGCATCTGTGTGAGCTTCTTTATTCATCATACCACATATGCTGTCCAAACGTTTGATCTTCTTCATTATATTAGTGTTCTGTTATATTCCATGCAGAATCTAGACTTTACATTTTAACTTTCTCTTTACCCAAACTAGTGTTATCATAAGTACAGGTACCAATGTGTTGAAACTTGAAGTTGGATTGGTACAGAATAATTATTGGACTCTACAGAATGGAATCAAACATTCAAAAGAGGAGTAGTGCTAAAATAATATTTACTATTCAGTTTTTGGTAATGAATTATCATCAGTAATTATGTGTTGATTTGTCATAAAATTGCATGACTATGGCTTTGGACTTCAAAAACAACTGCCAATTTAAAGGGCTTGAATGCACAAGAAGCAAAATTGACATGTTGTTTATGTAGAATCACTATTGAAACAATAATTTAGTCCATAATCTGGAATAGATTGAGTCTTGAGTCATAATGTGCAATTCATACAAACTTAATCAATGTAAATGTTTTTATGTTACATCTTTTTCTTTGTTGAAATCTTTGCATACACAAGTTGTAAGTAATGTTGATGTTGTAGGTGTGGTGCTGGTGTGTTTTGAGGGAGACTCTGATGGCTACATCAATCTGGTGGCATATCCATACGAAGAGAGCGAGGGGCTGGACCATGAAGAGCTGTCCGAAAGAGATCAACCTCGCCGAAAACACTCTCGCCGTAGCCTCCACCGCTCCAGCAGCGAGCACAAAGAGGACAGACCTGCTCACGACGGCGACAGCAACGACAAGTGAGTGAATGCTGGTCCGTATGCTGGTCACTTGTGTAACAGAATCCACTACTAATGACAAGATGGAATCATTTTCTTAGTTACAGTCAATCTGTGTGTATCTTTGTATCTTTGGATGAAGAATTGTTGTCAATGGATCTGGTATTAAAACACAATTATCAACCTTAGCAAAGAAATAGAAAATTTCTGACCAGAAAAAGAAAAAAAAAAGATGTCCCAGGGTACCCTCAGCACCTTTACACTTATCACATGTAGGGCAATGATCAAAATCGTTAAGCTTTGTTTATTTACTATTCATTTTTTACTACTTATTTACGTTACGTTATCTGATTTATGTTATGTTACGTTGTCTCAGATCACTAGTGGTGTGCCTCAGGGCTCAGTTTTGGGCCCTCTTCTGTATATTATTTATCTATTGCCTTTAGGGCAAATCTTCCATAAATCTGGTATAAATTTTCATTGTTATGCTGGTGGCATCCAGCTCAAAATAATTAAGCTTTGTTTATTACTGTTTTTACTACTTATTTACGGTACACTGTCTAATAACACAAACAGTGTTATTTTAGTGTCAAATTAATATTATAGTTTTTATTAATAATTATGAATCCGTGTTTTTAATATATATTTTCCATTTTTTAAGTCTGTCATTTTATTGTGTTTTTTGTCACTTTTTGTTATGTGTATATATATATATACACATATAATAACATTTAATAAAACCTTTTTTACGTTTTTAATTTTCTTTCACTTTTAACAGCCCTGGTTGCAAAGGTCAAGACCTCAGATGTGGAAGAGAACAAAATACATAAATTTATACAAAATAAAATCATATTTAAACCTCTAATACTTATATAAATGTAACATGACCTGAAGATGTAGGCCTACCCTGTTCATGAAAAATGGCAAAACAAAAATTCAGAGAATGGGTTTTTCCAAACACATCAATTATGAATCAGCATCAAGCTGAGCTGAGGTGATATATTCTTTGGATCTTATGGCTTAGCAGTGAGAAGTTACTGAAATGGAACTGATTATATTGGAAATGTGTTGTCTGTGATAATGACAAAAATTGTGCTCCCTAACAAGTACATCTGTCTGAATCAAACTTGTGTATTTGCCAATCAAACATTTCCACATAAAATACATTCATTTTAAGAGTTTCGCAGTAACAAAGCATTCTCAACAGTCACACTTGCACTGATTTGTCGGTAATTAGTGTGTCTGTGTAGTCTGCAGGAGTTGAAGAGTCCTCTTCTGGACCTACAGATGCATTCAGATGTGCCCTTCCAGATGCTGGACAGCAACAGCGGCCTGAGCTCAGAGAAGATCAGCCACAACCCCTGGAGTCTGCGCTGCCACAAACAACAGCTCAGCCGCATGCGCTCCGACTCCAAAGACAGGAAACTCTACAGTATCCTGCTCTAAAACAGCACAGTTTATTCAGAAGCTTTGTTTGTAGTGTGTATTTGATAGAGAAATTCAGTTTTACTTTCTGGAAAGCAGTCAACTATATTTAATTGCTTGAAACTGCTTGCTGAAACTTTCACCTGTGCCATAAAATGAGAGAGAGGTCCCCACACCAATACGAAGTGACTTAAAAACGAAAAACACAAGTTATGGTTGAAACGAGGACCAAATCCTAAAAGTTATTCTGTCGTTTGTTAACCCTAACTCCATGCATCAACACTAAAAATCATGCATGATGTAAATCGCTGTGCAATTAGCAGCCACTCTTCTACTTTCATGGTTCTATGTCATCAGGACTTGCATTTTCCAAAAAACACAGTTGAGCGTAAAAATAATGAAACATAGACTTGTGGGTAATTTCTCAAAAACATTGTAACATCTGATTAAATATGATGAAGTACGTGTATATGTAAATATGTAATTCACCACAGCTGTAAAGTGCTGCAACAGCTAAAAAAATAAAATGAAAAAAAAGTAAAATACTTGAAAAGTGCTTAAATTTGACTTCAAGAAAGGTTTAAGAAACTGTATGTGTACAACAGTATAGCTGATAGTGGAAAGACTGCTATTATTACCTTTGTTTTGTCTTGTATCCCAAAAACTTGAGGCAGGCAAGAGTAAATTTTATGCCATGCACAAATATTCCCGAGTAATTTGGCATCAAAGGAAGGAGGATAGTCTTTCTTTCAGCAGAGTGAAAATTTTTGCCACAAGCTGAGCAACAGGAAGCAGGTGTTCATGTATTTAGGACTCTCATTTTAAATTAATCTCATTTAAATTCATAAATGATTTAGTTTGCTTCTCAAAAGTTTGCTTCTGTTTGTTTCTATGAGAGGCTTTGGCTAGAAATGATTGACAGGCAGATTGTGATAACATTGTCAAGCTCGTCAAAGTTAATGGGCTTATGGGGAAACATACACTCTTCTTTTCAATGGCTTTGTCCAGTAATACGAGTGAATGTCCGGTCTGTGAGATTATCACGAATACCACAGTCCAGACTTTTCGTTGTCTGTAGACTAATTTTTCACAGACTAATTACAAAAGTTTTCAAAATTTGTTAAATATTGGATAATTAAATCTTCAGCTATCATTTAGCATCTCTTTACAAAAAATGAAGCTGTAAGTTTAATTGCTTCAAAAACAGCACTGTTACCACTGCACTGCTAAGAAATATGATGTAGCTTTTTAGTTTAAAAGCTGTTTTACCAGCCTGATCTCACGGCAATTCGTACATATTTTACGAGGTGGCTAATTTGTACGACCTCACTCGTACAAATTCATATGATTTTTGCTAAATTGTATGTATTTTACGAGTTGCCAATTTGTATGAATTTGTACAAATGACCCATAAAATATGTACGAATTGGACGTGATTATAGCGTTAGTTTTACTGATAAAAGTTGACTGGAACTACTGTGCCTTAAACGGTTTTAACACATCCATTCCAGGCAATCGGAATTGAGTATTCAGACAGACATTGATGTAAATACATATAAAAGAAAAAGCTTAGTAAGTGTTAGTAAATAGTCAGTTCATCTTTTATAAAACATTGTCCCAACATTAATAGGCATTAGTAAGCAGTTTATAAATACAGCTATAAATGTTTTGTTCTTGAACATATCTATAATGTTTAATAATTGTATTTTCATACTTTATAAACAATCAATTTATCATTTCTAAATTATGATGTTATTTACAAACCAGTTATTTAGGAGTTGTCAGTGGTTCATAAGATCATTTAGAAAGTCTAAGTAAATGATTAATAAACTATTTAAATGTACATTTATAAATCTTATTATTAAGACACATCATAATAATTGCTCAGTATTTTAATAAATGTTTTATTAACACATATTCCTGCTGTAATTCATGATTCAGTCAGGTAGTTATAAAACATTTAGCAGTTGCCAGCCATCTATTTGTGTGAGCTCATCTAAAGTGAGGCCTATTTATACCTTATGAAGCATTTACAAAGGAGATTTAAAGGCTCATTTATCTCACAAACAGAAAAGTTAAACAAACACAACACAGAGGGATACAGAACACAATTTTTTTTTAAGATGCAAAAAAATGAAACTGTACAACTGTACACTTGATAAAAAATGAAAAATAATCCTCTGCAATTTCATTGAAAAAACATAAAATAAAAAATTCAAGTGTACAGTTTCATTTTTTGCATCTTTAAAAAATATTTCTGTTTTGTATCCCTCTGTGTTGTGTTTGTTTATTTTTTCTGTTAGGAAGATAACTGAGCCTTTAAATCTCCTTTGTAATAGATATTCCTTGTAAATAAAGAACAAGGCATTTATAGCTGTATTTATAAACTGCTTACTAATGACTATTAATGTTGGGACAATGCTTTTTAAAGGATGAACTAACTATTTACTAATGCTTACCTAATGATTCATAGCGTGCAGTTATTATGAAGTGTTACCAAAAAGCTTTGTGCATGTATGTTTCCTCTGTTGTTTATGATTCTTGACCATAAACCTCCACCAGAATTCCTGTTGTTGGAGAATGTAGTCCATCATTTCATCTACCCCTGCATCCTGGACTTGAAGATGGGCACTGTGCAGTATCTAAGCGACGTATACATTAGAGGAGAAAGTCGCCACAGATGAAGAAGTGCTAAGTTAAGAGCACGTCTGCCACATTAGGAGTGCGTGTGTGCGGCATGCAGGTGCGTATGGCTTTAACCCGAGACATGATTGCTGTTTTTACACTCTTACAGTTAAAGGGGTCATGAACTGCCTTTGTTTTTTTTTATTTTGTACTGTTCTCTGAGGCCCACTTATATAGGCTATTTTCTGTCCTGTTTTTGACCCCCCCTCATCAGAACGCTCTGTTTGAATAGGCGTGGACAGAGTTGGGTATAACACATTACTATATTCTAATTACTATAACGCAGTAATGTAATGCATTACATTTTGAATTTATGTAATTTGATTACAGTTACTAATGCAGTGTAACTTAAGTTACAAATGCAGTGTTAAAAATATGAAGTAAAAATCATGTTTTGCTCATCAGTATGCCCTTTAATAAATCACAGGAGAATGCAAGCTAAAATGCAGACCAGTCCTACAACATTTAGATGCAATGAAAGGTTGCTATTGATCATATTTCAAATGTTGCACTCGATTTCACATATTTTAGTCTGGCATGTAAAAGTTCAACTTGTAAATGTGTACAAGTCACGATAACACTAATGTAAGTAAAAATAAATGACTCATATGAATGATATCAGGCTGCCTCCAGTATAAGCTGTTTTTAGACTGAGACATTTTGAGTTCTGAAACTTGCAGGATGTTTTTATAGCACAGTGACCTCTTATATGTCAAAAGATAAAGGGAATTTTGATTCTCAGTTCATGAGCCCTTTAAAGGTTCTTCATTGGCATCCACAAAGAACTTTTACCATCCATAGAATCTTTCCATTGTATTGTACCAAAGACTCTTTTTAGTGGAAAAAGGTTCTTCAGATTTAACATTTCTCTCCATTAGAAAAAAAAAAGGTTATTATAAGAACTGTTCACTGAAAACTTCTGTTGAGGGCCCAAAATGGTACATTAATGGCATTAGTGCAGAAACCTCTTTTGGAAGCTGTATTTTTAAGAGTGTAGTTAGTTAACCTTGGCCTCTTGTAGGGCTGGGTATCGAGTTCGATACTTTTTAGGCACCGACCGAATTGCCTCGATACCACCGAGTATCGAAAAACGTCTTGTCGCTCGGTACCATATTCTTTTCATACCCAAGGGTTAATCTCATCAACGTCAGTGAGGCATAAGCCTGCAGCACTAGGTGTGTTTGACTAGAAGCGACGCGGCAATGATTGATCAGTGTTTGACATCCGCGAGAGCGATTCGAAAGCGTACAGAGCAGTCTACTCTCTATATCGCACGGTTGTGTTTATCACACACAGACTGAAGCGCGCGTGACGCTCGCGGTGATTTCAGCGTCTGCCGTCTAAATGAGGACATAAACACATGAACAACATCTCCAGAACTGCTCTGAGAGTCACTCCATGAGCATTTTACCATTTGATTTGAGTAAAACTAGCGTCATATCATATACACACACAACTGTAAAGTTATTCACGGCAACCCGTCAAAATAAAAGTTCGGTTTAACTTGGAAGACACTGCGGCAGAAATATATTAATATTGTTCAGCAGCGTGTACATACTGCTACTACTAGGCTACTATTAAAATGATTAAAACTCTATTTTTTTTTTTTTAAAGTAATGATCACACAACATTTCTTCCATGTTTTAATTTTAATAGTACAATTTTGTTTGCTAAAATAAAGTCTAATTTTCAATAATTTAAAAGATAAATGAAATGAATGTTTTATGCCTTCATTTGAAAACCAGATACAGAACACAGAATTTCTGAGGAAAAATAAAACATTTCATAAAGCTATTTTAAGAATAAATTTGAATAAACTAAGTAGTTTTTATGCACTCAAATAATTAGACATACTACAACACAGAATTTAATAACAATAAAACATATGGTGAAAGAAAATAAAACACCCACTCATGAAAGTGGATAAAGATTTTCAAACCTAGAATAAATGAATAGAAATGAAGAGTCTGTCTGAGCTATGTGTTTAAAAATGAACACGCACTAGTGTAAACTCAAAACTATTTGAGCTTTATTAAAATTATTTGCACTGATTTATTGTGTTGGATATATTGTGCAGTGGCTCAGGAGACGAGGCTTTGAGTCTGTATACATCTCAACGAGCTGAAAAAAATAAAACCAAAGTTTTTTGAGATAGTGTAATCTTGTTAAAACTGATTTCATAAAATTAGTATCGAAAAAAGTATCGTTCAGGAACCGGTATCGAGCTCAAGGTATCGGTATCGGTATCGATATCGAAAATTTTTGAATGATACCCAGCCCTAGCCTCTTGTAGGTGGCCCAAGTTGGAAAACTAAAATAGGACAGGAATCCCTGTCATTGGCATGAAAACTAATTTCAGCGTAGTCATTTGTGTAAAAATTAAGTGCGTTTATGCTTGAAACAAGAAGAATAAAATCTGCAAATTGAGTAAGAAAAATAGACTTTTCCTTTGAATTTTATTTATTTATTAACTTTTATTAAGATTATTTTTCTAACCCCACTGGAAGATATTTGCTCACATAATAGTCAACATTTATGATTTTTGTCATAGCACTAGTTGATGCAACATAATCAATGTCAAAAATATGGTTGTGTTTTGAGAAAACAAGAGATTTGAAGCCAACAAGTAATATTTCACTTTTATCAGCACTAAGTGTAATAAAGCAGGTGTCCAGCCAGAGCCTGAGATTGTGTGCACACACAGATGGATAAATGACACATACTATAAGTGTCCATGATAAAGAAAGGGAAAAAATTTAAAAATCATGTGCCAAGTTTGGTAGGGTTTTTTATCGCTAGGACCCATTTCTCAATACTTGGGCCACTTTTTAAAGCTCTTCACACACAGTGAGCTCAACAGCATCTATGTTTACTGTATTGTAAATATGGATGCAACTTATATTGCAGTGAATTCTAAAGAGTAGAGAGATGTCATTCTTGTTTTGTAAAGAAATTTCCCAAAAAAAAAAAAATTTTGTAATGTTACGTGTTGTTAGTGTTTTTAGGTCCTTGTTTTACGAGTGACAGTGTGTTTGTTGGGTGACAACCTTTGCTAATGAGGCATGTATGAAGTGTTTTGGTAGTTTTAGTGCATTTTTGGATGTGAAATTAACTGCTGTGGCAAGCTGAAAAAGTGAACAAAGTACTGATAAATGCGTCTTAGCAACTGTTAAAAAAAAAAATGAATGACTGTAACTGCAATGTAAATGTCATAGTAAAAAGTAATCATAACTTTTTATTTTATTACTTTGCTTTTACACAGTTTAGTTTAGGGACCAGTTCTCGCTATTAACTAGTCTCGTTTTAAGCATGCATTTTTTTCTCACATATGCAAGCCTGCAGGTTGAGAAAGTGATATCGATATACAGTATTGACCTGTATAGGAATGGCATAAAATTTCTTTTTTCCTCAGTCTTTTTCAAAACTGAGGTGTGAACAATAGGGACTAAAACAGGGGTATCTGGGTAAAGACACAGTTTGGAAGGTGGATTCTTTTTGCACTCTCTTCTTAATAACATTTTGTTATTTTTTTTAATCAAAAGTTACATTGAGTAGCCTCAGTGGCCGAAAGCAAAAGCCAAAGAAAGGCTTGAAGACAGCATGATCAGGCCTTGACCTAATTTAACAGGCGATTTATTTATATTGACCGTCGTTCCTCACATGTTGTTTTCCCAATCATTCAAGCCCCCCGTGTGTGTCCTGTGTTTGCTCTGCAGGTCTACCAGATGGACACCGGTCACTATCTATGCAGGAACAAGTACTACGGCCGCAGTCTTTCTATCGAGGGATTTCGACATGCACTCTTTCAGTTCATGCACAACGGGACGCAGCTGCGCAAAGACCTTTTCGAGCCCATCCTGAGCAAACTATGCAGCCTGAAGGCTGTGCTGGAACGCCAGGCCTCGTACCGCTTCTACTCCAGCTCGCTGCTCATCATATACGAGGGCAAGGACCCCGAGTCTGCGGACGCTGGCTGGCCGAGGGCCTCGGAGCCGGAGAAGCTGGAGAACCCGCCGGCCTCGGAGCCCCACACGCCTCTGCAGACGCTGAGCGTGGATGTGCGCATGATCGACTTCGCCCACAGCACCTTCAAAGGCTTCCGCGACGACCAAACCGTCCACGACGGACCTGACAGCGGATACGTGTTCGGACTGGAGAGCCTCATCAACATACTGCAGGAAATCCGCAATGAGAACCAGTAGCTCCGCCCAGCGGCTTTTCATAGAAAAACAAAGATGTTTGTAAAGATTGCACATTGACACAAACCTAAAGGTGTGTTTTCCGTATTTGAACCGTGAGGGATTGGTGTACACAAGAAATGGAGGTGACCTCTACCTATGAAGGTTCTTGTCTCTGCTGTCAGGAAAGAAATGGCTCCTAGCCTCCCCTCAATAGAAGATGGTTTCAGTTTGTTTGTCACATGGATTCATCGCCACCATGTGGCCAGCTGAAGCACTGCAGGAATGAACCATGAACTCAGGCTGTGTCCGCTGTCAGGGTCTCTCTTAGAGTGTGACATTGCTAAAGAGAGAGGAACCTTGTCTCTCTGTGTGTGTGTGTGTGTGTGTGTGTGTGTGTGTGTGTCTGTGACGAGAAGAAAAGTCCAGGTCACATTTCACCCCAAAATCAAAAAAAGAAAAATCTTATATTGCATAAACAAAGCCTGTTTTTAGGACCTTTAAGATTTTTTGTGACATTAAATTTAGCCTGAAAGCATTTCTCCCCCAAATTCTTCTTATTATAATGCAAGACATTTTATCCAGACACACATTATTCCATTGGGAATTGTATTTTGCAACTTAAATGCTGTATTATTATTTGTTCACATCATACTGTACTAATGACAATGATAGGGAAGATATGCTTAGTTATAAAAATAATGTCACCACACAAAAAAATCTTAAAGGTTTTAAAAATATTTTCATTAGTGCTGTCAAACGATTAATCGCATCCAAAATAAATGTTTTTGTTTACACAATATATGTGTGTGTACTGTGTATATTCATTATGTTTATATAAATACACACCCATGCATGGATATATTTTGAAAATATTTATATGTATATATTTATATTCATATAATTTATATTATATATAAATATATTTAATATGTAAACCTAACATATTTTTCTTAAATATATACATGCATGTGTGTATATTTATATATACATAATAAATATACACAGCACACACACATATATTGTGTAAACAAAAACTTTTATTTTGGATGCGATTAATCGTTTGAAAGCACTAATTTTCATGCAATGTTGTTTTTTTTCTTGTGATTTTTATTTTTTTGGGGCGAGGGAGTGTGAAATATGTTCTCTGTATAAACACTCAGTATTTCTCCAGGAGTTAAAAGGGAGCAAATTTAGCTCAGAGCAGTTGGTCAAAGCTTTACTGTTGGAGTCGGGGGCATTTAAAGGAGATTTTAAACCACTCATCTTTGATGACAAGAGGATGAATCTGGCCTTATGGCAATAGTTGAATTCACAGCTTAGCTATGTGAGCCTATTTAACCGGTCAGATGATGCTTTTTTATTTTATTGTTATTATATTTTGGGCTTTTTGGTAGCTATCTTACTCTGTACATTTAAAGCAATCATCACATGTTAGAGTTTTGACATTTTTGTTGGTCCCCCCTCTGTGATTTAGCAGTCGTAGGGGTTTTGGTGGGATAGTGTATTTGTAGTCTTGAATTTAGATTACCCTTGTGTTACAAAGTCTATCCCTGTCAGTAACGTGGTTATTATTGCAGAGAAAAGCCTCACTGTAAAAAAAAAATATATATATATAAATATATATATAATTTTCTTGATCTGTCAAAATATTTAAACATCCTTAAAACAAAACAAATCATCCTGAAAAGCAAAATTGTGTAAGGTATTAACACTTGTTTACAGATTTAATTTTTTCTCTTAATTTAAGCAAAAAAAAAATATAGAGAGAGAATTTTTTTTTAAAAACAAGTCTTAATATTTTAAACAATTTCCATTCTCCAATTTTTTTGTTTTAGGCATATTTAGATATTTTTGTTGAAAAACAACATAAACCGACTGATTAAGAAGCTTATTTTAGTTAGTGCTCACTAACATCTGCACTGTAAATGATTATAAACACATTACAAGAGCATGACTTTTATTTTTGTTTCATTTTTTTTGTTTGTTTCAGAGTTATTTCAAAGGGTTGTCTTTTAATTACACTCTGAAGAAAAAAAAAGGTACAAAAGCTGACACTGGGACAGTATCCTATCAAAAGTACACCTTTGTACTTTACTTACCCATAAAAGGTGCATTTTAGTACCTTAAATGTACAGATTTGTAACCTAAAGTGTACAAATTATTATCTGAATGGTATATATTAGTTGCCTTTTGAAAGGGTACCGCCACAGTGGCAGCGATTGTACCTTTTTTTCTGAGTGACATTCTGCCCACCATCAGCAATTGTAGCAAGATTCGTTCCTAGGTTTGTTCTTGTGAGTCGAGTGGAGATCGTCTCCTCATCCTGACACCTTCAGCATGTTCTCTGTCTAGATGAAGCATTTATTGCACATGCTTTTACTCAAAAATGGACACTTTCTCCATTCTCTGGGAAACAGACATCGTATATTTGGCCATAGTAGCAGTTGAGCAAATATATTAACGTTATTCATTCGTCTTGTCCTACATTTATTGACTTTGATCACGTGTATAAATAATAAATCGACATTATAAAACATGGCATCTATGCGGAGTTGTGCCGTAGGGATGTGTCTGTATTTAGACGTGTGATTTTGGTCAATAGCCATAACTGGGATACCCAGGAGTGTTTGTTTAACAGCTAAGTCATCCGATCATTTCTGTAACCGCTGAAGGGAAATGTTTGAAGAACAAATGCCACATGTGTAATGTGTTCCCTCACAATAAATGAGCAGTGTACTCAAGTTACGTTTAAGAACACGTAATTCCTAAAATGTTGGCGTCGTTGATTAAAGTGTAGCTTTCATTTGAGGAACACAGATTCATAGATTTGGCATAAAAAGAAAGAAAATGATCCTTTTATCTTTATTGTTGTTGCATGGATGGGTATTTTTTTAAGAAAAAATAATATGACAACTTTGAATGTGAGCTATAAATTGTTTATTTAAGAAATGTTGTCTTTGTCTCTTTAATATTTTGTTGTTTTGATTTGATCGAATAAAGCAGAAGGAACAACCACAAACATTCAAGCCACAAGTTTAAATGCAAAGCTCTGTCATGAAACTTTAGATAGGTCAAACTCAGTCTGACATGATCACGTCATTATTCACGGTTGCATCTGATTGGGTTATTTTCACATCAGCAGCCAATGAGCTCGCTGCTCAGCATTCAGATATTTGACTAGTGTTTACTGTAGCAGTAGCAGCGTGCTTCAGAAACACTCCACCTCGCCATCTCCACCTGTATAGATCTGCTGCTGGGTAATGTCATGTATGCTATGGGGTTATTAATATATGTTATATGTGCAGTAGCAGTATTTCTTACATGCTCACAGCAGCATGTTGTGGATGTATTGGCAGTAGCAAATCTATTCTGCCAAGACCAAACACATTAGTTTAGTTTAGTGCTGTCAAATGATTAATTGCATCCAAAGTAAAAGTTTTTGTTTGCATAATATATGTGTGTACTGTGTATATGTGTTATGTATATATAAATACACACAAATACAGTATATATTTTGATATGTATTTACATGCATATATTTATATTCATATAATTTATATTATATATAAATTTATTTAATATACAAACAACATTTTTGTGACATATATACACATGCATGTGTGTTTATTTATATATAAATAATAAATATACACAGTACACACACATTATGTAAACAAAAACTTTTATTTTGGATGCGATTAATCCAGAGGTGGACAGTAGTGAAGTATTTTTACTTTACTCAAGTAAATTTAAAAACTATCTGTAGTTTATCAGAGACTTTTTCTGTGGAAAACTTTTACTTCACTACATTCCAAAGCATAAAGTCATACTTTTTACTGCACTATATTTCATAAATAAAGGTTGTTTACCTTTAATACTTAAGAACATAAAAAATGTAGTACTTTCTTGTACTCAAGTAAATCTTTGAATTACTTTTACTCAAGTAAAAGAAAGAAAGTAATAGATTGCTAATGTAATTAAGTATTAAATGATATTTAATATGAAACGTATTGCAGTAAAAAGTACAATATTATGCTTTGGGATGTTGTGAAGTAATGTTTTCTAAAGGAAACCACTCTGATAAATTACAGACACTTGAAAAGTACTTTTAAAGCAGAGTAAAAAAATACGGTCCGCCTCTGGATTAATCAGGATTAATCGTTTGACAGCACTAGTTTATATAGCACTATATAACAACAGTCACTGACCATTGTGCTCTAAAAAAATTGTAAAACCAAAAACACCAATCAAAACAATAAAACAGCATACAAAGACATAGTACATACAGAGTGTGCAATGTGCATTACTATGAGAGTTATCTTGACAGAAATAGGAGTTCTGTGTACTGTACAAAATTACAAGAAAAAAAAATAATAGAAAGGTTTTAGATCCATTAACTTATCTGCCAAAACTTAAAGTATTTCTGGTAACACTTTAGAATTTATTCACTATTAACTACGACTTTTCCCTCAATAAATTCCTAATTTGCTGCTTATTAATAGTTTGTGTGGTAGTTAAGTTTAGGTATTGGGTAGGATTAGGGATGTAGAATAAGGCATTAATATGTGCTTAATTACTACTAATAAATGGCTAATATTCTAGTAATATGCATGCTAATAAGCAACTAGTTAAGAGACCCTAAAATAAAGTGTTACCAAATTTCTCATTATATACTAGAGAATTTAACTGAACAACTGATTCATTTGGACAATGTAAAATAACCAAGACCTGATATTAATGAAAACCACTAAAACAAATATGCATTTTCTGAAGAAATAGCAATGACAGCAAAAAAAAAAAAAAAAAGAGAGAGCAAAAGATAGCACCAATA